>CM068758.1:730112-935446 GCA_035084275.1 Hydrolagus colliei | reverse complement strand
TCCCCCCCAAACCACACCCACCACCCAGGCCCAGGCCAGCCAATCAGCAGCCCCGGGACAGCCAATCCGCAATCAGGAATCTGCAGCCCGACCAACCAATTAGCAATTATCCATCATCAGCCCGGATAGCCAATCAGCATCCAGCCAGCAGCCGGACCAACCAATCAGCAATTAGCAATCGGCAGCCCGGACAGCCAATCAGTAATCAGAAGCCAGACCAGGCAACGCTGGGGGCATAGTGACGTCAGCGTGGGAAAGTCTGGGAGTGAGTGAGTTACAGTGATTGAGTGGGAGAGTGAGTGATTGATTGAGTGAGTGATTCAGTGAGTGAGTGAGTGATTGATTGAGTGAGTGATTCAGTGAGTGATTGAGTGATTGATTGAGTGAGTGAGTGATTCAGTGAGTGATTGAGTGAGTGATTATGTGAGTGATTCAGTGAGTGATTGAGTGATTGATTGAGTGAGTGATTGAGTGAGTGATTGAGTGAGTGATTGTGTGAGTGATGAGTGAATGGGAGAGCGGGTGAGTGAGTGAGTGGGAGAGTGAGGGAGTGAGTGGGAGAGTGAGTGAGTGAGTGGGAGAGTGAGGGAGTGAGTGGGAGAGTGAGGGAGTGAGTGGGAGAGTGAGTGAGTGAGTGGGAGAGTGAGGGAGTGAGTGGGAGAGTGAGTGGGAGAGTGAGTGAGTGAGTTACACTGGTTGAATGTGTGTCAGTAAGTGTGTGTCTGTAACAGTGCAGGGTGGAAACGATGTGTGTGTGTGAGTGTGAATGGGAATTTCTGTACGTGTGCATCTGTATGTTTGAATGTGATAGTGAGTGAGTGAGTGTCTGTCTGTGTCAATATATTCATATGTATGTGTGTGAGACTGTGTGTAACTGTGTGAGTGAGTGTTTGGCTATCTGTGTGTGAATTTGACCTTGTGTGTGATTATCTGTGTGTGTGAAAGGCAAGAGACCGTGGGTGCGAGAGTCTGTGAAACACTGTGACTTTGCATGTCTGTCTGTCTGTCTATCTGTGTCTACCTCCCTTTTCTCTACATCTCTCTCTCTCTCCCCCCCCCCCCCCCCCCCCCCTCTCTCTCTCTCTCTCTCTCCCAGCGACAGGGACAGCAGGTTGGTGTGATAACCAGACAGACAGGTCTCCCAGATCCTTGAGGAAAGTGCACCTGGCAGCCCTGATAGGAAGCCCAGCTCAGGGAGACGAGACGAATTGTACTGGGAATCCTCTCGCAAGTACATTTCCCATGGCGACAAAGCACTGTACCCGCATCAGCAGGAGTGAGCTGCAAAACATGAACACTATCTGTCTTTCCCTCTCCCCCTTCCCCCTCTCCCCCCCCCCCCCTCTCCTCTCCCCCTCTCCCCCCCCTCTCCTCTCCCCCTCTCCCCCCCTCTCCTCTCCCCCCCCTCTTCCCCCTCTTCCCCTCTCCTCTCTTCTCCCCCTCTCCCCCTCTCCTCTCTTCTCCCCCTCTCCTCCCCCTCTCCCCCTCTCCACTCCAAAATGAAATGATTTCTCCAATAGATCTTCCCATGTCAACAGCCGGCAAATATCTGTGCAATAAAACTCGACCAGAACAAAAATAAAGCGAGGTGTCGACAGATGGTTTTTTGGGGGTGTTTGTTTGTTTGTTTTTGCTTCTGAAACCTTTTTAATGAAATTTTCTAATATTTTTGTTGAATTTTAGGGTGGGGGGGGGGGGGGGGGGGGGGAATTACTTGTAAATCAGTGTTTCAAAAGAGCCACAGACTAAGAGAAAGGTTGTAGAAGAGTCTGGGACTAAACAAGATACGATAATAATATATATTTGTTTAAAAGGGATCACATTGGTGTTGTGTGTTGGTGTGAGTAGGGAAATCAGCAACCTTACACCCTACGTCGGAAATTGACTGACTGAGTGAGTGAGTGACTGAGTGACTGAGTGAGTGACTGAGTGAGTTGAGTGAGTGACAGATGTGTGCAATATATTCCGGCTGCTACATTTGCAGAGGTTGTGACATTAACCCCCCGACTGAAAATACCTCACCCAGAGGCGACTTAAAGGTGTAAGAAAGAAAGGTATTTTAAGGGCGGAATATTTTTTCGCTTGCAACCTGCCAGGAATTGTTGTCAGCCAGTCCAGTCTCAATAATCTCCCTATATTGCTAGCTCGGTTTTTTGTTGGGGGGGGGGAGGGGGAGGACCAAGGCAAAAAAAAATATCAAGATGTTAAACATATCATTGAACCTGATAAATAACAGTAATAATATAGTCTAATACTAATAGCAAAAGTGGATCCCATCACCTCTAGTGGAAAGTATTGTATAATTGGGGGGAGAGGGGGGGGGGGAGGGGGTGATCAGCTCATTTGATCGCTTTAAAAACTTGGGTTGGCGAAATCACTGACTTTTAGTGACTGGAAAAGTTATTCAAATTCACAAGAAACCTTTTTACTTAAGAGCCTGTGTGTGAGTGAGTGTGTGTGTGTGTATAGGCTTGACTTCACAGGCAAAATGATATCGCCATCAACTGTTCAATTGAACATTTGCTTTAGATTTCCTGATACAGAAATAAATGTGTGTGTGTTTAAATGGAGCGCTGGAAGAGTATTTAATTCCCACTCACAGCATCAAATCGCCATCATTTACATTTGAAAGAGTCCTAGTTGCTAACCATTAAAACTGAAAATAAATTAGCAAATTCATGGCTTGACTTCCAGAAGTGTCCGGAAGCTTATTAGATATTTTTATACGGACACTACATATGTATATGACACAGACACAGACACACACACAGACACACACAGGGAGAGAGATCTTAAAATTATTTTTAAATTAAAAATATTACAGTGGAAATATGAACCTACAGACACATTTCTGCAAACGATAAACTTCCAAAACATTGACAATCTCACACTGGCGACAATCTCAATGCAGTGCAGGGAGTTTACGCATAGAAAGACACACACAGAGAGAGAGAGATACCCCCCCACCACACACAGAGAGAGAGAGAGAGAGACAGACACACAGGATAACTGCAAACGCATGTCTATAGTCTCAGTGATGCTCCCACTCAGCTAGGTGTGGTTGATGCCTGACTGGTTCTGTGTGAGGAGGACACTAGACTTGACTGTGAACAAAGCAGATCTGTTCTTTCCTTGAGTCACAATCATATATATATTTTTTGGGGTGGGGGGGGGGGGGGTGGGGGTATTTTCGCACACAGTTTTCTCTCTCCATCGCAAACGCACTTTCATTGTGTCTACATGAAAAATCACAGCGAATCTTCAAATTTATAGTTGATTAATTTTTCGGGTGATTTGTGTGTGTGTGTGTGTGTGTGTGTGTGTGAGAGAGAGAGAGAGAGAGAGAGACAAGAACAATCTATCATTAATTCCGGTTAATCTGCACTAACTGCTGGTAAACACGTTTGGAATGCAGACACGAATAGACTCTGCAAGTGGCAATTAATGTGGGGAAATTAACTCAGCATTTTGTGTGTCATCCTTAAAACACGCTCCCAGAACGACAAAAAAAAACATTGGTTGTGGTGGCAAGTGAATATACTTTTGAGCGAGATGATGAAGTGAGGCAAACAGTCCCCTGTGACCCCCCCACCGTTAAACTCCTAAAATTTGTAAACCTAAATCATTCCTGCATCTTTATCCACCCAGTAATTTTGTGTCGCTCAGACTGAATTCATGTTAAATAATTCAACACGAATAAAGTTGACGTTTAAACGGTGTGCTCTTGGAATTTGTGTTGGCGTTTAGCTGACATTAAACTCGGAAATTGCACTAGGAAATTGTTTTTAAATCCGAATGAAAGCCTGTTATTGTTATTTCAGACGGTAAACAGCTGCACGCCCACTTTGACACACTTCCTAAAGACTGTGGTCACATTGAGGGAGAGTATCTCCCCTCCTCCCCTCCCCTCACCCAACAAATCCCCCCAAACAATCATGAGGATTCATTTCATGGCTGTTTCCCCCTCAATATACATACAGTCAATTAATTCACTTTGCAATATGCCCTGAGAGATGCTTGGAGACGTCTCAAGGTCGCGTGATAAGACAGTATATCAGATGCCAGGATTATTGTATTATTAATTATTATTATTATGGCTGTCCGTGCGGCATGGGGCTTGTGGGTGGATTGGCTAACTGAGTTCATTCTGGTCTCCATCACCTCTGTCGGAACTTGTTCTAGTCCTTGTTTACAACGACGACAGCAACTTGCATTTTATGTCGTGCCTCTCGCGCAGAGGGTTAATGTCCCGCGTAAATCAATGTTAAGACCCAGCGAACCCAAATAAATAGTAAATAAATCTTTGTCTGGAAACTGTATCCTTTTGCAATCCTGAATCTATTCAAGATCCTGGTCCTCGCGTTCAAAGCCCTCCATGGCCTCGCCCCCACCCCACATTCACGACCTTCTAAACCCCCCTACCAACCTTCCCCCCTACCAACCTTCCCCCCCACCACCACCCCCCCCCAACTCCGCTCAACAGGCTCTGGCCTGCTCCCTGTCCCCCCAACCCGCTCGCCCCCACCCATCGTTCTCTGCCCGCAACCTCTAGAACTCCATCCCTCGGTCCCTCCGCCTCGCCACCCCCTCCCCCCCACTCCTTGGCCTCTTCCAAGTCTCGCCTCAAGACCCTCCTTTTGTCGGTCCCATTGATCACTTCAAATCCACCCCCCCCTCATCCCCCCCACCCCCATCCCTTTCCCTCCACCCTCCCTGTCCCCAGCTCACAGTGACTGTCCAGCTCTTTGGGACGTCCTCGTGAAAGGCGCTCTCAACAACAACAACAACAACAAAACTACAAGTGTAGTTTTGTTGTTGTTGTTGTTGTTGAATCTATTCAATCTATTCCGAATTTAATTGATTTGGGTAAAACAGCCCAGCCAGCAGTCTTGTTGGCCATGTTTATGCTGTTTTGACATAGTGAGCGATGATAAGTCAACTAACAGCCAGCCAGCCCTCAGTCTCTTTCAGCTCTCCTCTTGGCAAGTTCAAGCTCATCCATGGATAACATGGCGTTTCCTATTTTTTACCTCCTGTTAAACAGTGCCTCACACGGGCGTGTGTATTGAACACCCCCTGGCCTGTCAAGTGTTTAGTAGTTTCGATGTAGTTTCGCAACTCAGGCTGCCCCTCCCTAGACACGTTTTTTGTTTCTTCACATTTAAAAACATGACAATTATTATTATTATTTGGGGGGGGGGGGGGGGGGGTGAGGGGGGGGAGGATTTTTCCTTCATTGGTCCAGGATTTTTCCGACGAAGGTGTTTCACCGCGAACAATAAAAAAAAGAAAACGTTCCTTACCCGTGCGCTACAGTAGCTTTCACGTCGCGGATATGTCCCAAAGTGGGTATGTACCATGAGGTTTGACACTGTGGTTTTTGTGGGAGACGGCGGCAGTACAAAACAAAACAAACCAACAACGACGACGACGACAACAACAGCATTTGTAGAGCGCCTTTCACGTGGGAGTGCAGCCATGAGGTGAGTGGCCAATTCATTCGTTTATTTATTTGGAGAATCGTTGGCCAGGACACCAAACGAGAGAAACTCTTGTCAAACAGCAGTGGTTCGTTTAGTAGATTTGCACGTCGCTGTCCTTAAATGGTTGAACGCTACTGTTTCCCCCCCCCCCCCCCACCCCCCAACCCCTCATTTGAACAGTTGACCACATCCGCTCTGCCTCCGACCTGTGGAAATCTTACCTTGAATCTCTCCACCTCTCGCCTCGCCCTCTCTTGCTTTGGAAGCACTTCTACAGTCGTACCCCTTCGACTTGGCCTTCAACCGTCTCCCACTAACTTCCCGCCCAGCTCAGGTTCCCTGTCTGTTTCTGCGAAGCGCTCCCACATGAAAAGGAGCCAGATAATTGTGCTATTTGTTGCTGTTGTACAGTTGAAAGGCTAATGTTTAGTCGAAAACATTTCAATTAAGAGACGCTTTTGTTGGTGCAGTAAACGCAACCGGTTCTTTCTTTGGAAGAAGCTGCCCGCGTTTAAATACTCACCAAACAGATGTGACAATTAGCTGGTTATCTGTCAGTGCTTGTTCCTTTTAATTTTCCTTTCAAAGTCGGTCAAATTCCTTTGATCCGCCATGCACCCCCAAAATGCTCTGAGCAGTTTAAGAACTCAGCAAGAAACATTCTTCTAAGATTGTTTTTTTTTGCCACAATCACATCATGGATTGCTGTGTGCGGCAAACTTTTTTTATTTGGCGTAAACGCTGGCTCGAGATGGGTGAATTAAACAGAAATATCGTGCTTCCTAATTCCAGGTTTGTCTCTTTAACATGGGAGCTCGTGTAACAGCAACACTGACGGTCTGGTTCAGTGCTAAACACTGGCTGATACTTAACTCAGCTAAATAATAGTGGCACTCAATCAACCCAGTAGTTCGCAAATGTTTTGCAACCGATTTGCCTTTTGTTTAAAAAGCAGAGAGATGTGCCCTGCGTCACGCTCAGGGCAACGCAGCTTCATCCTGTACAATTAGCAAAAAGTCCCACACTTAATCCCATTTTCCAGTCAACGCATTTCCATTTCAGCGGAAATACAGTAGTTACAGTATTCGCTGGAAACCAACCAAACGCAACTGGTGTAGCGTAATTCTTTACAAATTCAAACGCCTATGGCAGTAGAAGCGATTGAAAAGATGAGAAAGTCACATTTCTTGAAAATCTCGGTGCAATCAGACTTTACGTCTGACCTTGGGGGAGGGATTCAGCAGTTTTGAATCTTGTACTCGCACATGTTGCGAGTTTTGGGTTTTTTCCCCCCCCCCGAGCGGTAAAAGCAATAGAGTAATACGGGAACTGCCGCAAAACACAAAACACCCTGCATTTGGGTCAACGGTAAGACTTTTTTTTTGAACAGTTCCTTAGATATCAACCTTAGATAACCCAGGTTGAGCAACTAGAGGGCGCTTTGCTGAAGGTAGACGTTAAAGTTATGTTGTAGGGTTACGAGCGACAGTCGTAATTCCTATCGTCTGTAAGTTTATCCGAACAACAGGTAGGAAGGAAGCAGTGTGAGGTAGGAAATTGGGCTGCACGATTGGTTCTTCGAAGTTCTTTCGTCCCCAGCAGCGCGCTCATTGTACTTTCGGCCCCCACAGTGAATAATAGTAAGCCTTGCGTTTTCGACACAGTGGCTTATCACTTCGTCGAATCCTCTCAAAAGTGATTCAAAGGGTTTTACTGCAAAGTGCCGAGTGATTGGCAACACGTAAGTGTAAGTGAATGCGTAAGTGAATGCAGCAGTTAATTTGCACCAAACACTGTCCTCCAAACGTCCGTGAAACGAATGACAAAGAGAGAGGGAGAGGGTTGTTGGTCGGGGCACCGAGAGAAACTCGATTCACCTTTTCAAATGCCCGTTGTTAGGCTTCTGTGATCAAACGTCTGTCAAACTAACGTCTGACGCTCACGCTGAGCCGAGTTGCCGAAATCAACCCTTTTGTTTTTGCCTAACTTCACAAAACTCTTCGGATAAAAACTGTGATTAACCGTGGATGGAAATATTCTCAGGCTATCCAAGGTCACTGTTGGTTGGTGTCCACCTGAAATGATTGAATTTGTATTTCGCAAGCTAACTGTAAGGTATTGTGTGTAATGACTGAACAGTGCTCTGTTCTATCCTAGCTGCCCTCATAGCTTTTGTGGCTTGTGTAAACAAAGAATTCGCTCAGCTTCCTGTTTAAAAAAAATACATAAATACACACAGCTATCTCTCCTGATTACTTTGGCCATCCTTCCGTTGTGAAGTTGTGCCATGGAAATATCATTTGTTGTTGTCGTCGTCGTCGCCTCGTTTTATTTTCGATATTTCCATTACATTTCATGATCACTTCATGCTTAACGTTTAGTTAGCCAGAGCTAACTAAACATCGGTCATGCAGTTTTTGTTTTGCCCCCAAATTCAGTAGAGTATGGGTCAGGTTGTAAATATGTGACATATTTTGTGTCTAGGTTGCCCCTCGACCATTTTAGTTGAGGAGTCCCATAGCTCAGTGGTTAGAGAGCGCTCGCCTTACAAGCGATGAGACTTGTTGTTTCGAATCCAGGCAGGTCAGGGCGAAACCTTGGGCAAGGTTTCCTTACTCCACCACGCGCGCCCAATAATAATCCGTCCGAAAACAACTATAATAAATTGGTCATTTCAATCCACGGCTGTTTGTGGGAACACTGCCGTGCGCAACTGGCTGCCGAGTTTCGCCCACAAATACACAGTCAATTCATTTACGGTATGTTCTGTGAAGCGCTTTGAATCATCTAGAAGACGTGAAAAACGCTAAATCAAAAGGCAAGGATTATTATTAGTCTAGCCTCTGGCGTCTAGGAGAAAATGAAATATAGCTTCTTTTGTAAAAAAAAAATAAAAAACAACCTTGTAAAAAAAAACGGTTTGAAATGAAGAGACGAATAAAAGCGTAGAAAACGCATGGGACATTTCGGTTGAAAAAAAATCTTTGTTCGCCTAAATTCACACTGAAATTAACGCAAACCCTGTTAGAATCTTCGATTGAAATTTCAGTGAGCTTGGTCAAAACTCGAAATTGTGGGTG
This sequence comes from Hydrolagus colliei, assembly GCA_035084275.1. Taxonomy (NCBI): domain Eukaryota; kingdom Metazoa; phylum Chordata; class Chondrichthyes; order Chimaeriformes; family Chimaeridae; genus Hydrolagus; species Hydrolagus colliei. The sequence continues at coordinate 926,883 of CM068758.1, read as the reverse complement.
TAAAGTATGTGGCAACGATTCGTGACTGTCCTGCACCGCCCCCCCCCCCCCCCCAAAAAAAAAACTCACCTCCATCTCACCTGGACTGAGGAAAGCATCCCAATCAAGAGTACATGTAGAGAGAGAGAGAGCGCTTTCCCACCTCAAATTGCTCTTGCACACCTCCTAGTGGTGTATTATAAAATGGCGTTGGCTGTGGGAGCAGATCTTGCCCTCCCAGCAGGTAAAATAATAATAATAATAATACATAATAATAATAATCCTTGTATTCTGTACAGAGCCCTTCACGGAACACACTGTGTACTTTGTGGACCAACGGAGCAGGCAACTTGCTTATAGCAATGTCCCACAAACAACCCAATGAGTGAGTGACCAATTTCATACGCTGAAGTTGTTGGCCAGGACACTGTGTGTGGTGGGGGGGGCAAAACTCCCTTCTTTTTTCGAACAGGATGGGATGGGGCTGAGATGTTTAACATCCACTTGAACGGGCAAAAGGGGTTTCACATCTCACCCAAAGCTTAGAGGGGTACAAGTCCACAGCAGAAAGATTCGGAGGCGGGAATGAGAACGAGGGTAACATTGCCAACAAACAAAGATTAAGATCTCTAGCTCGCCCCCCCCCCCCCCCCCCCCCGCCCGCCCCCAAGTGAAAAATAACCTTCCCACTTGTATTTGAGCGTTCCTGCTCTCTGTTTGCTGCTGGTTCCTCACCCCTGCTAGTATTCGCCGCGTTCCTTTGTTATCCAAACAAACGACCCAAGGACACATGAAGCGAACTTGGTTAATAATTGCACGGTTAGAAGAACAGCTGCAATAATAAAACGTCTTCAAGTGGTGGGAGATCATTTGTTTCTCGGAAGCCTTGAACACCTCTGTTAGTGTCTGTATGATTACAAGTTGGAAACCGATCATTTAAAAGCTTGCTTTGATCCTGCACCTGTCACTAACAGAAACATAGGAATTTTGCCAACAAAAGTTTGCATTCGCAGATCTCGGTAACGTTGTCTTAGAGACATACGTTCAATGTTCAGCTACTGATTATCTTGCTGGGATAGAGCGGGCCAGGCAGGAGGTCTCTTTAGAGCTGTGCCCCAGGACTCCCAAACTCTCCATCCAAGGTAATATGCCTTAGGAGTTCTGTAGCTCAGTGGTTAGAGCGCTCACCTTACCAGTGAGTGACCTGGGTTCGATTCCAGGCAGGGCGAAACCTTGGGCAAGTCTCCTTACTCCACACGCCTGATAATCCCTCGAAAAACACAGGAATAAATTGGTCATTTCAATCCACAACTGTTTTGTGGGCCACTGCTGTGCGCAATTGGCTGCCGCGTTTCGTCCACATATACACAGTCAATTCACTTTACAGCATATTCTGTGAAGAGCTTTGAGACGTCTAGAAGACGTGAAAGGCGCTATATCAAATGCAGAGGTTACTATTAGTGTTATATTAATATATTGCTATTATTTGGGATTTGCATACCTCAGCTGTTACCAAACTGTGCCTAAACTCTCTTGGATCAGCAGGATTCAACCCTCTGGAAGTCCACGAGAATGATTTTCTGCATGTGTCACATACCATTTGACATCCTTTTAAGCCCCTTTTATCCCATGCTTATTATTGACCCTGATTGGGATGCCACATTATTTTCAAATGTGTCATTAAATAAATATGCACAAAGCTGTTACCAACAATTCCTGTCTCCCAACAACTTTTCCATCAGGATACCCAAGAGGAAGTGGATCGGAATAAATTTAATTTCTATTCACATTTGATTATTTTCTGTCCAGCCTGCATTAGCCACACACACCATAAATCATCCATAATATATTCTCTCCTTTTGGCACCCTCCAAGCAAGGAAGATCTGAGGATAGGGTGTCAGCTAGGATAGGCTCACACCTCTGAGCATACTGAGAAGACATTAGTGGACGTGCCTTCTGCTGCCCTCCTAACTCTCCCCCATTTCCTACTTTCCTTTCCCTTGCCCCGAACCCCGACCCTTCCCCCCCCCCCCCCCTCTCTGCTCGGCTCCCAACCTAACTGTTATGTTACACAGTGATGCCCCACGATCAGCTATACCGTTCATGATCAATTTTACTCGAGGATTATCAGCTAGGAACCTGGAGAAAATCAGGAACTTGGTTCAATATCTCATTTGAAGAAGGGTACCTCCAACAATGTAGCACAACCCCCAGCACTGCATTGGAGGGTCAGCTACCAGAGGTTCTCAAACTGTGAGGCATGTGTGACGTGCCTAGCTAGGGATCTTAATAATCCTTGCATTTGATTTAGCGTCTTCTAGACGTCTCGAAGCGCTTCCACAGGATACATTGTAAAGTGAATTGATTGTACATTCGTGGGTGAAAAGCGGCAGCCGTGGATTGAAGTGACCAATTTATCATTGGGTTTTTTCGAGGGATTTATTATCGGGCGCGTGTGGAGTAAGGAAACTTGCCCAAGGTTTCACCCTGCCTGGAATCGAACTCAGATCTCTCGCTTGTGAGGCGAGTGCTCTAATCACCGAGCTACAGGAATTCCATAATTTACATTGCAAGTGTGAACGTTGCGAAAAGGTCACATCTGGGTGTCCCGACTTAAGAAACGACTGAATTCTCTGAAAGGTTTTGGGGTCAGTTTCTTCCCCTCACCCCCCCCCCCCCCCCCACCCATCGATCATTGGGAAAGGACATTTACCAAACTATACCTGTGAGAGCCTTTTGATGACCTCCGCTGGAAGTCTGCTCTCCTCTAATCGTGATTGCATTTACACTGTGTCTGATGTTGGCCGAGACCTTGCCTCGCCCACCCCTTTCCTGTCGAGATGTGTAGCTATCGGAGGATTTGAATGTGATCCTCCGTTTCCAATTGTACAGCTGTCCCATCACATAATAACTCCAATCTGTTTTATAGGTCATTTCTATTCCTTGAAATTCCATCCATTCCCCGATGGGTTTTCCTTTGAGATCTGATCCTCGTCGAAACCTGGACGCATTTGTCTTCATAATGTTTAAGGAGAGAGAAATTAAACGACATTGGTGCCATCCCCCACCCCTCCTCACTGCTCTCCGTTGTAAAACCGCTGATGAGATCTGACCTTTCCCTGCTGGGAGGACGGGACACATTTAAATACTAACGGAATAGCATTGGCGGAGCTGGTACCAGCTCAGTCACATTTCACATCGCTTCCCTCTGTGGAACTGTCTTTAACGAGCAAGTGGAGCTCCTGTAGCTCAGTGGTTAGAGCGCTCGCCTTACAAGCGTGAGAGACCTGTGTTCGAATCCAGGCAGATCAGGGCGAAACCTTGGGCAAATTTCCTTACTCCACACACACACACACACACGTGCGCCTAATAATAATCCTTCCAAAAATAACACAATAAAATATTGTTAATAATAATTCACTTTTCAGTATATTCTGTGATATACAGTATATCAACTGCAAGGATTATTATCATATGATATATTATATATAATATAATATATATAATATATGATATATAATATATAATATATTATATAGCTCCCTCCACACAGGGTAGTGCCTCAGAGTGCCTCAAGCCGGGTGGTGGGGGAGAGTCAACAAGGAAGGTTTTCAGGCAGAACTTAAAAAAGGAGAAGAGAGGGGGATAGGCGGAGGGATTGAGGGAGCGTGTTCCAGAGGTTTGGAGTTCCAGAGTTATATATAAAATGTATAGCTGTTCCAGAGTTATATATAAATGTATAGCTGGACTGAGATACCGGTTTGCACAGAAAATGCAGGTTTATTTATTGGCGAGGGAAAGTTAAGTGCATCCAGTAAACAAATGAGATGTACGGTGCAGTGCATTTCATTTATAAAACGGACAGCAGTTGCCTGTACACATCTGTGAAATCTGGCACACTGCTTGGAAAAAGAACCTGGCATTTAATATTTGCAGGATTAGTAACAAACTCAGCAAGACTCCACCAACTGACTTGACTGATGTTATTTACGTGTGTGGCGAGGAAATGAGAGCGAACAATAAAAACAACAACAACAAAATTACACCTTTCGCGTTCAGGAGGACGTCCCAAGGCGCTGGACAGTTAGTGTTTTCAGACCCAAGCTGAAGGTTGGGGACGGGGAGGGTGTGGGCTGGAGGGAAAAGGGGGATTTGGGGGTGACTAATGGGACCGTCGAAGAGGAGGGTCTTGAGGCGGGACTTGAAGGAGGCTAGAGAGGCCAATGGAGTCGGGCAAGGACGGGGGGAGATGGGGTCACGGAGCTTGGAGCGGTAGAGGACGATAATAAGCATTATTATTTAATATATCGTCTTATCACCTTGTTGAGACGCCTCAAAGAGCTTCACAGAATATACAGTAACTGTACTGTAAAGTTAATTGACTGTATATTTTGTGGGTGAAACGCGAGAAGCCAATTGCGCACTGAAATGTCCCACAAACAGTCATGGATTGAGTGAGAAAATAATTGTTTTAAATGGATTTTTTTTTTAAAAATGTTACCCCTGGAAAGTAATCTACCAATCGACTAACTACAGCTTCCTACTTACTGCGAGGTAAACAGAGGCGTGTGGAGTAAGGAAACTTGCCTAAGGTATTGGCCTACCCGGAAATTGAACTTGAGTCCTCTCGTTTGCGAGGCGACTGCTATAACCAATTGCACCACGGGATCCACAAGAGGGAAAATTAAAACCAAAGTAAGAAGTTGACTTTATTTTGCCAATTTGTGCAATTCTTTCTTTGCAGCAAAATGTTTTAAACATGACATTCTGAAGTTGATCAAAAGTAAGTGAAATATAAATCCTCAGCGTTAGAGAATTTTGAATCGCACATGACTCCGTTTGTCAGCAATTTTAAATCCCAAGGGCCATAAAATAAATCCAATGAGTCAAAGTACAAACAGGGATTTTTTTTAAAAAAAGGCTAATCTAAATGTTAATTCTTCCACTGGTGTATTTTGTTTGAAGCTTAAAGCAAAGTGGATTTTGTCTACACTTATCAATTGGATGAAAAAAACTAGACATTGGGTCTCAAAACAGTTAACCTTCATGTAGGTTATTCGTCACAAAGCTTTCTGTATTTTTATTGAATAATATCTGCTGGCAATGGGATCAAGTCTGTGTGTACCGTGCTGTGTTTTATTTAGCCGGCTGGATTGAGCAAATGAAATAGGGTGTCATTTTTTTGTTTATTTGAAACTGAGAAATTTAGTTGAAACTATCCCTTCATTTGGGGTTTGACGCAACTGGGCTGATTTTGCCTCTTTCCGACGCTTTGCATTTCGACCGTCACTGTAGCCAATTTTTTTTTTGAAGTGAATATTCAAGCATCCGTTCACCATATGTATTTTCTTTCAATTCCGAAACAGTTAATGCAGATCAGTACCTGAGACTACAACAACAACAAGATTACACTTGTATAGTGCCTTTCACGTCAGGAATGAGACCTACAGCCAGACAGAATACATTCAAAGGATTTCGAAGGTATTCTAACATACTCACACATATTGCCTAAACCCTGAGTTTTTTTTTAACTGTCTAGTCTATAACTTTTTCCAATTATGTTTCTATACAGTTCATGAAACGTCTCTGCGGGTGACTTCTCTCTAAACCTTTAATAGCTCTGTGGGAGTATCTCATCACATTGTTCCCGGTTTATCACTGGGTGGGTGAGGGGTGACGTGAGGTGGGAGGGGGGGATTAACACACAACACTTCGAAAACTGGCATCATGAAGAAAGCAAACAAAATCTCAACCTGCGTCCGTCGGATTTTTTTTTAATCTTCATTTACCGAAGGTGAGAGGTATTTTTTAATCCGTCAACAATGAAAAGCGTCATTTGCACACACAAAAATAACACAGCTGCTGCTATTTGTGTGACATGGAAATCCGTTCGCCAGCTTCCTTATCTCACTGTGGTGCCAAGTAAAAGATCGTACCAAAATAACCCGTCAATGATAAGAAGAATAATAATAAAATAAAAAAAAATGTCTGGGATACAAATATACATAATACAGTACACTGATTACCAGCTCCCTAATTTAATGATCACGTTCCAACCATGCTTCTGGGTGCTAGATCTGGCTATCTTTGAGTCTGTCCTTAAAAAAGACCGATGCAACTCTAAACCTAGATCCTCTTTCACTCCTGTCTTGGTGCGTCCTAAAGTATTGTCCCGGGATTGGAGTCCTGTAGTTCAGTGGTTAGAGCACTTCTCGCCTTGCAAGTGAGAGATCTGGGTTCAATTCCAGGCAGGGAGAAACCTTGGGCGAGTTTCTTTACTCGACACGCCTGATAAAATCCCTCGAAAAACAAACCCAATAATAAATTGAAGTTGCTGGGAAAACTCAGCAGGTCAGGCAGCATCCATGGAGAAATATGTCCCAGTTCTGACGAAGGCTCGTGGACCCGAAACGTTGACTCACTTTCCTTTCTCCATGGATGCTGCCTGACCTGCTGAGTTTTCCCAGCAACTTCTGTTTTTGTTTCAGATTTCCAGCGTTGGTAGTATTTTGTGTTTCGCCAATAATAAATTGGGCGTTTCAATACATGCCTGTTTGTGGGGGGACACTGCTGTACCCAATTGGCTGCCGTGTTTTTCCCACAAAATATACAGTCAATTCACTTTGCGGTATATTCTGCAAAGCGCTTTGAGACGTCCAGAAGACGTGAAAAGTGCTATATCAAATGCAAGGATTATTATTACTTTTTCAATCCCATTTCAAATGACACATGTGAGATGCCCTCTGACACACCTTCTCTGTGGCATCTTCGCTGAGATCGCTTCTGTGGCTTGTGTCTCAGCTGTTTTCAACCGTTGCCCAAATATTTTCTCCTCCTGATCCAACTTTCACTCCCACGGTAGAAAATCAGATGGGTTGTTGGAGGGGGAAACAGCCAACCCCAGGCCACTTATTCCGATTAGTAGAATTTCATTTCGCAAATGAAACGCCGAGAAAGGAAGGTGATACTTTGCTTTGAAACTCCATCTCCACCGAAAATCAACCGACAACCAGATATTTGTTACTTCATCCCACAAAACGCGATTCCCCCGTCAGATACTGAATCTTAACACATAATACATTAACATGAGTATTTTTAGGCATTGTATTTTGAAGCGTATTGTGTCGACATCTTTGATAAACTCGAACTATTAAAAGAGCAGTGCGACAATAACCACAAAACTGTTATAAGAGCTAGTTAATACTTTCCCAAAAGGATGATCAGCTTACTTAAAAACAATTCAAATCCTTTAGCAGCAAGAAAGAATACTGCAATAATAAGGGCTCATTGCTTCCAAACATACATTGTAAGTGCTAATGGATTGCTGTCAACACATTCTTACTGACTTCCCTTCTGAAATACGAGAAACGGTTCGTCACCTGAATAGTTTTGTTTCCCCTCATTTCAGTCTCTTAATCAAGTTTGTATTGTCAGAGAGGTCCTGTAGCTCAGTGGTTAAAGCACTCACTCGCTTTGCAAGCATGAGACCTGTGTTTCAAATCCAGCCAGGTCAGGGCAAAACCTTGGGCAAGTTTTCTTATTCCACATAGACACCTAATAATAATAATAATCCCTCCCCCCAAAAAAATCACAATAATAAAATTGGTCATTTCAATCCACGACTGTGGGACAATTGACTGCACAATTGGCTGCTGCGTTTCACACACAAACATACAGTCTATTCATTTTACAGTATATTCTGTGAAGTGCTCTGAGACGTCTAAAAGACATGAAAGACAAGACATGAAATCTTCTCCGTTCGTTATTTATTTTAAATTGATGCACTCTGGCCATTAACTCACTGACCAGTGGAAACCATTTCTCCACATTGATTTTATCGAAACGTCTTGTAATTTCAAAGACCTCGACCAGATCCCCTCTCAAACTGAATATAGGTCCCGTCGTTTCAGTCTTCGCTCATAAGTCGAACGAATCATCTCTATTATCATGTACAATCAACCTTCTATAAAAGTCTAACCATTTTCTTGAAACACTTTCTAATGAACGACATTGAGGCAATCACCTCCGCTTTACCTGGAACAGCGCGAAATACAGCAATGTGCATCTGAAAAGCGTGTGTACAATTTCCTCTAAAGTTAAGTTCAATTGAGATATCGCAGAGTCTAAAGCACTTAGGAAGCATAGGAGTCAGTATATAAATCAGGCAACTGACGGGCTCAGGTGACACTACATCAGGACAAAGCACTACTGGGGATTTGCAAAGAACAGATGGAGGATAAGTAAATGTTTCAGATTATGTTCTAGGCAATTTGCTTCAAGTGGCTTTTTTTTGCACATCGCAATTGCAGAGATTGGTCTGAAAGAACAATGTTTAATGTAATGTGCTGCATGTGAGCCTTCAATTGTTGGATATAGTTTCCGGCAGTCTGAGAGACTTCACGTCAAATAGGACATGATTGAGTGACAATTGACATTCCAGCCTGATCAGATTAGCTATTTGGAGGGCTCCTCTAAGCCTGAGATACCTGAGCATTTAATTTTTGACTGCTCTTATGACTGTGAGTCCATATTGCCCATATCACAGGATTTTATTTGCACTGATAATAATAATCCTTGCATTTTGATACAGCGCTTTTCACATCTTATCGACGTCTCAAAGCGCTTTGCAGAATATACTGTAAAGTGAATTGACTGTATATTTGTAGGCAAAACGCGGCAGCCAATTGCGCACAGCAGCGTCCCCCCCACAAACAGTCGTGGATTGAAACGACCGATTTTATTATTGTGTTTTTTTGGGGAGGGATTATTATTAGGCGTGTGTGTGTGTGCGTGTGTGGAGCAAGGAAACTTGCCCAAGGTTTCGCCCCAATCTGCCTGGATTCGAACACAGGTCTGTCTCATGCTTGTAAGGCGAGTGCTCTAATCACTGATGTACAGGAGCATTGCCTGATGCTTAGCAACTTCGGAAAGATGCTTAAAAGGCCATAATTGGCAATTTGTGTGGATAGCCGAGCTTGTCTTATCTTTTTATATGTTAATTTATCAGAAGCATTAAAAGGCCACTACTAATTATTTATGGCAGATACTGGCAGTCTTTTTGTGTAGCACAGCCTTAGTCTGTAAAACATATGTTGCACAAGTACACTGAACCTCAGTTCCAGTGCCTAAGTTTTTATGGTTGTGAACTTGGGTTCTTCTGAGCAGTCCAGGGATGCATTTTCACGTCTTCTAGGCGTCTCGAAGTGCTTCACAGAATATACTGTAAAGTTAATTGACTGTTAATTTGTGGGCGAAACGGGGCAGACAAATGCAGCGTACCCACAAACAGTCGTGGATTGAAATCCCCAATGACCAATTTTTTATTATAGTTTTTTGGGGGGACGGATTATTATTAGGCTTGTGCAGCAAGAAAACTTACAAGGTTTCGCCTTGACCTTCCTGGATTTGAAACACAGGTCTCACGTTTGTAAAGCAAGTACTGAGCTACAGGACTCTCTCTCTCTGTATATATATAATATGTACATATATATAAATATACACACAGTATATATATATATATAAATAGTGATTACTGGAGAGCTATGCCTTTTTGGTAGTCAAACTATATATAATTAAACATTTTTCTTCCCAAACCTTCGCTGTGTTGTTTGCTATTTGGCTTCTTCTCCTCCTTACCTGGACCCTCCTTCAACAACCAATTCACTTGTGAAAGCTTCTCATAACTACGCCCACTATCTTCACCCACAGAAAGGACAGCAGACTGATCCTTATTTCATATATGTTGCTCAGAGATGACCCTGGACTGAATAGCCTATTGCTGAGAATGCGTGAGGGATCTTCACCCTAAGCTTAAAGGCAGGTATTGTTTTTTTGAGTAGGACTATATGGGAAAGTGAAAGACACCAGAAGACACTTGGAATTCAGTAGCTCGGTGGTTAGAGCACCCGCCTTACAAACGTGAGACCTGTGTTTCGATTCCAGGCAGTTCAGGGTGAAACCTTGGGCAAGTTTCTTTCCAAGAATAACCTATAATAAAAAAATTGGTCATTTCAATCCACGATTGTTTGGGGGGACGCTGCTGTGTGCAATTGGCTGCCACGTTTCGCCCACAAATATACAGTCAATTCACTTTGCAGTATATTCTGTGAAGCGCTTTGAGACGTCTAGAAGACGTGAAAAGCCGCGATATCAAATGCAAGGAAGATAAGACCTAAAAACCTTCATCACAAACAAACCATCAGTCCTTCAAACTCTACAGACATTTTGTCTTTGGCTGTTAAATAGCATTGCAGGCACAGTACATTCCTTGGTACAAGGCCCTCAGTCTGTTCTTTAGTCTGGCCAAAGATCTTCAACACAGCGATTACCCGTCAACATTGGCTGCAATTCCACACACACACACACACGCACACACACACGCACCCTTTGCTAGCTGTCCAAAATAAAACTGTCTGCATTTCAAATTTGATTTCACATCAAGTAGTGGTGACATTCTCCACGACTAGTGACAGACTGCAAGTATTCTAAAGGTCCCACATTACCCATCACAAGATCAGCAAAGGTGAAGAAAGCCTTTTTGGCCCTTCTGATCTCTTCCAAAGACGCTTGCCCTACAATCCTCTCCCATGACAACATCGGTACATTTCTTAAGTGAGTCCATAGACCTGACCGCAACCACTCTTCCTGGTAACCCCTTTCCAGGTGTTATTCGCCTTCTGAGCTTTGAGGCATCATGTCAAATGGAAGGGATTGATTATTATTCTGAGTGAAGAAACCATCCCTCGACATGTCTGAACCTGTGACCTCTAGTTCGGCGCATCAGAAAATCTGGATCACAAAGGCTATCGCTGAAGGTTTGTACAGCTGAACCTAGACTGCTTCTCCCCTCTCCACAACCCCCACCCCACCCCCCCCATCAACTCTCCTCCAACACATTCGCCCTGCAAGTTAGCCTCCACAACCTATACAGCAACACACACACACACACACACACACAGGAGGATAAAGGCAGGGTTGGTGCAGAAAATAAGCTGTTTGCATGGAAACCCTGAGGAGGACAAAGGCAATGATCCACTATGAAGGATTACTCTTCACGTATTTGCTCTGTGAATCTCCTTCAGTCTAGTAGAAGGTCATTGGTGATGTTTTTTGTTGTTATTGTTCTCTTGCATTATTTTACCGTTCTGGCAAAAACTTCAAAAGTGATGGAATCAGGCATCACGTATTCATTTGACGCTCAAGACTGTCTTCTTCTCACAGTTACAATTTCAGTGATGTGTTATTTATCTGACAGCCACTTTGGTTAATGGAGGGGCGCATGCCTGTGTGTGTGTGTGTGTGTGTGTGTGTGTGTGTGTGTGTGTGTGTGTGTGTGTGTGTGTGTGTGTGTGTGTGTGTGTGTGTGTGTGTGTGTGTGTGTGTGTGTGTGTGTGTGTGTGTGTGTGTGTGTGTGTGTGTGTGTGTGTGTGAGCGTGTGTGAGCGTGTGTGAGCGTGCGGGAGTGTGCTGGGTAACAGACGCAATATTTCACCACTGCAAGGAAACATTCATTTGGATCAACAGTGGGAGAATGAATTGCAGGCAGGTCTGCAACGGACCGGATAAAACAGCCCATGTTTCAATACGAATCCAATAATTATAAGATTCTCGGTCCGCGGAGCGGTGACTGGAACTGGAGCTCAGCCTGCGAGCATCTTGTTTAAGATGGTGAAGAATGAGTCAGGTTTGAAAAAGCAGGAGCTATTATTTTCTCTACATTTTGCCCCCCGCCGCCAGCCAACCCCACCCAACCCTGCCTCTTGTCTCTCGCTCACCATTTCTTCACGAAACGGCCCTCCTGAAAATTTGCAATAAACACACCAACCGCCCGAGCAAAAAGGCCGCAAAGGACCTTCTCGAGGGAACTGTGTGTTGTTATCGGCCAGCGTTTCTCTCTCGTGCGGACTGTGTATTGACGTGGGGAACTGCTGTGAAACTCTACATTCAGCTCATAGCCTGGCACTGCGGCGTTCTCCTGACCGAGAGCGTGGCAGCTACAATCCACTTGGTACAGATACACTCTGTCACGAGTTCACCATTTCACACACACTCCCCCCCCCCGCCCCCCGCCCCCCAACACCCTCCCGACTTGACTGAACCAGTAGGAACAATTGCGACACTGAGCAAGATCGTTTATAGAGGAAAACGTGCAGAAATTATGTTCTATTCACAACAATCAGCGGTGAGCTTCGAGCCATTCTGCCCTCACCCCCACCCCCTCCCACCACCCCACTCCGATCTCTGTAACTCCAACCTGCAGTTCCTCCAATTCACCCCCTCCCAATTCACCCCCTCCCTCCCTCTCTCCCTCCCTCCTTTCAAAGCCTGGTTCTAGACTGATCTCTTTGAATATGCTTTTGATCATTCAGTCCTCCCACCTCCCCCCTTTCCATTTCCACCCATCCCACCACCCATTCCCCAGCACCCATCCCCAAAGCTCTTTGACATTAAACAAAAGGCACTATACAAACACTCACTGTATTGCATTTCCCTACATCTTCCACGTGCTTTATAACGCAACAATCATAAGTAGCATTCAAATTTATTGCAATGATTTCCTTGTACTTTGCTTAACGTTATGTAAAATAGACCACGTTTTGTGCCTTGATGTTCCATTCCATCCCCTGGTGCTGATTATGCTCCACAGGAGAAAGCAAGACCCATTATATATTCAGTGTCCGCATAGCAGGAGGCCCACAATTACTGTAATCGTGCTGTGCTGCAGTATGATTTGCCGTCTTAAAATTGCGGGGGGAAAATAAGTTGTAATACACCAGCCTTTACTCCTTACCCACACAGCCCCGATGGTGAGTTGGCTTTCAACTCGCATTCTAGGCAAATACTCTGATTCGGAGCTGCCCTCGGATGCGTGCAGACGGAGGTAGATAAATATTTGATAGGTATTAACAGGTATTGGGTCAATAGTGCAGGAAACTGGATTTCAGTTTTAGAGCAGCCGTGATCTTCTAAAATGGCCGAACAGGCCTGAGGGGCTAAATAGGAGGACCCTGCTCCTGTTTCTACGTCTGCATTACCTATGAGACATTAAACTGAGAATGGAGTTTCTCTCCCGATGTCCGGCCAACAATCCCCCCCAACTAAAAAAACAAATGGTCAATCATTTCAGGGCTGTCTGTGGGACATCGCTGTGTGCGAATTGACAGCTTCATTTGCCTCCAAATACACAGTCACTGCACATCACAGCAGAACCCTACGTTTTTGCGCTTCGAGGCGTCTCGACAACGTGACAAGGCGCCATTCCAAATTATTACCGGTTAAATGGAAACCAGCTGGGCCAATACTGGGCATCCTGTATGGCCTCATTATGTGACAGCACAGCAGACATCGAAGTATCTAAGCAGATAAATCCTAGTTCTTCTGTCCGCACAAGCTGCCTCCATTTACCCTCCATCCATGGCACAGCAGAAACGCTATGATAAACACAAACTTTCTGTTTTATTTATACCCTGAAATTCAATCTTCACATTTGCCTTGCTTGACCTAGCATGTCACTGGAGTTGGCAGTGTTATTATAGAGGTCGCAGTGTAAAGAAAAGCAAAGGGTTATTGGTTAGGTGCTTAGGAACAAGGCTCCACAATAGAACAATATCATCTCTCACTATTTTGAGAAAGCTCTCTCTCTCTTTCTCTGAAATATACTGTCTCACGAGCACCTCGTTCAAGTGAGTTTCCCTTAATTTTTTTTTAAAAAACTGGCGGGTGACAGGGGGAAAAGCCAGCCACAGGGTACACCGAGGATGAGGGCGGTGCGATGAGGAAAGTGTTGGTTGGTCGTGGGCGCTAATGAAATAACAGGAAGAAATTTGTTTGAAGTATTTTTCAGCCCGATCCCAACTGAATCCATTTCTCTCATTCTCTTGCCCTCTGATTCCCCCACTTGACATATGGCTGCCTGTATGAGACAAGTCACCAGAGTGCTCTGTCCATCTTCTTTGCGGTCCTTCATTTAGTCTTATTCCCTGAACCGTAGCAAACAGCAGTGCCTTAGGTACCTTGCAGTCATCCATCCTACCTCGTGTGACCAAACCCTGACAAACAATGCATCTTTATTGACTCCTTCCATTACACTTGTCAAATTTCTCGGCTCAACAAATGATCTTGCCTCTGGCTTCCTGCAGTCCTTTCTCTCGCGCAATAAAACAACAGGTAATTTGGAACGGTCGATGTTTATTATTTTACCGTTTGTTTTAAACGCACGATGTAATGACATATTCCAGGCACTTTAATATTGTATTGCTGAAGGGCTTATTCTGCTATTTGTGTTCCAGCTAAGTTCTTCTGTGTAATTAGGTTCTGACCTATATCGTATTAGCTGCTGCTGTCAAAGAACAAGACGAATATCCTTATCTCTTCATATTAGATCATTTTGCTTAGACAAATTGGGTTGAATTAAAAAAGTTTAAGCTACGGTTTGCTGAAGCCAATTCCTGACAATGTGCCGGCTACCTTGAATCCTGTTATTTGAGAGCAAATAACACAAGCGAGTCATAATAATATAATTGAATAATCCTTGCATTTGCTATATCACCTTATCACGTTGTTGAGACATCTCAAAGCGCTTCCCAGAACATACCGTCAGAGGTAAAGTGGATTGTCCATATATTGTGCGGGTGAAACGCTGTTCAAAGAGTGAGACGGTGAGAAACACATCGATCGGCTCATCGACTTATTGGGAAAACTGTTTTGCAAGAATATATCAGCAACACCACTTCAGACGTCACACACTCGAACGATTTGTAAGGGATTGCGAAGGTTTCTGCAGTCGATATGTTCATTTGCAACGCAGCAAAGCCTTTCCACCAAAGAATGTCACTCACTCTTTCACGGGGAAACTTTTAAAAAGATACAAAACATTTTCTATACCCGAGTGTTTGCTCGAATACACGAGCTGCCAAACTTACTTACCTGTCATCACTCACTTGATGGCCAATATGTCTCTTTTGTAAAATGCTTCGGGCTAAGGTATTTCTATGACATGAAAGGCACAAATCAAAAGGCTCACTGTCCCCTCCATCCACTTGGCTAACATGGCTCCAATGCGCAACCCTCACCACTAACCTCTGAAATTTCTTCCTCTATTCCAGAGCATTGGAACGTCCTTCCAACGTGAACAACAACAACAAAGTTACACTTGAATAGCACGTTTCACGTCAGGAGGACGTGAAAGGCGCCATACAAACGTAATTTCATTATTGTTGTTGTATTATCATGAACAACTGATTACGAAGCGCTTTGAGACGTTGATAAGATGTGGAAAGCGCTATATAAATGTAAGGATTATTATAAGTATTATAATATTATTATTACTGAAGATTATCCATTAGTTTTGCTTTTCTCTGGTCCAGCTGAAGTCAGCAGTTCAGTTCTGTTGGAACCTGCGTTCAGAGCAAAGGGATTTTACCGGCTAGTGCAACCTTCCATCAGCAAAATAATCAAAATGGTTAATGACCAAAGTAATGCTAATGAAAACAATCAAATCTCAATTTAATTCAATCTCAATCTATACAAATGTAAGGTGCTGTTGTCTACTCCTCTGGCTCACCTCCTCTTTATCTTTAAATCCCACCTAAGAATCGACCTCTTCGACCTATATGTGTCTGTTCCATTCCCCTCCACATTCTCCGTTGGCTGGACCCCGTTTTGGTCAAGCTCCAAGCTGAGGTTATCGTACGTGACCGATGCCCTACAAATACAAGTCACAGATGTATCTTGTATTTATGTGAGGCGAGCTCCTGTTAGATGGGAATCCTAACTACATTCATGAGGTTTGACCTCCTCGCACGCTTGAAATCCATGTCATTGCAACGTGAGTTCGTGAGTAGGAACAACCAATCTCGTGTGAAGCCACAGCGAGCCCTAAACCTGGGCAACCTATACGCCAAAAAAGCAGTACAAGAAGGAGCTCACCATTTGGTTTCCTGCGATGAAATCTGACAGATCGCAGCGATTACGACGGCTCTGAAACGTGGGGGGGCAGGATTCCTCTAGTGTTAGTGGTTTGCTGTGGAAAGGTTAACCTTTTCGCTGATCCCCACCACCCTCATAACCCTTGGCCCTCATGACCACACGTCTGCGAATTGGAGAGCTGCATTGTCGGAGGGAGGCATGGGTCTTTTGGGATTAGTTGTTAAAGCGAGGATCATGTCAATAATAATAATAATGTTGATAATAATAATAATAATTCTTGCATTTGAAATAATGCCATACCATGTCGTTGAGACATCTCAAAGAATTACTGTGAATTAACAGTAATAATAATCCTTGCATTTGATAGAGCGGTTTTCCCATCTTATCGACGTCTCAAAGAGCTTCACAGAATATACTGTAAAGTGAATTGACTGTATATTTCTGGGCAAAATTAACAACAACAACAACAACAACAAAATGACATTGATATAGCACCTTTCACATCGGGAGGACGTCCCATAGCGCTGGACAGCCAATGTTTCATTAATGTTGAATTAACTGTGCACTTTGTTGGCAAAACGTCAACATTATTTGGAAAGAGGTGGGAGTTTCTCCTGATGTCCTGATGAGTAATCTTCCAGATGAATTACTCATCCGCTTCCTTTGAGAACTTTCTGTGCAGAAAACGGCTGCCAAGTTTGCCTAGCAATATTGTTTAGTTGCTTTGATAGCAATTCCCTGTTGTGTTACCATGTTTGGCGCCGTATCAAATACACCCATTATTTTATTACAAAATGTAGAGGGCTCACAATCAGTCAGTCTGTCTGCATTAACCTGTCAGACACCCTTTAGTAATCCGATGGATATACTACTAATAATAATAATCCTTGCATTTGATATAGCGCTTTTCACATCTTCTAGACGTCTCAAAGCTCTTCAGAGAATATACTGCAAAGTGAATTGACTGTAATTATAGGCGAAACTCGGCAGCCAATTGCGCACAGTCATGGATTGAAATTACCAATTTATTATAGTTTTTTTTGGATGGGTTATTATTAGGCATGTGGAGTAAGGAAACTTGCCCAAGGTTTCGCCCTGACTGCCTGGATTCGAAACACAGGTCTCATGCTTGTAAGGCAAGTGCTCTAACCACTGAGCTACAGGACTCCATGCCGTGGTTAAAATATAAGACCAAAAGAATTAGGAGCAGGAGTAGGCCATTCGGCCCTTCGAGCCTGCCCCGCCATTCAATAAGATCATGGCTGATCTTCTGACCTAACTCTAATTACCTGCCCCATCCCCATATCCCCTAATGCCTCTATTTAAAAAAAACATATCAGTCTCAGCCTTGAAACTGTCCAGGGACTGAGCTTCCACAGCCTTCTGGGGGAGTGAATTCCATAAATTCACTACCCTCTGAGTGAAGAAATGTTTCCTCAACTCCGTTCTAAAAGGCTGACCCTTAATTTTAAGACTGTGACCCCTGGTTATAGATTCTCCTACCAGGGGAAACAGTCCCTCAGTATCCACTTTATCCATCCCTTTAAGAATCTTAACATAAGATACATATAATATAATTCACATCATCTTTTAAAAGGGGATTCAACCAATGTGTGAGAGTATCGAAGGGAAACAGGGACTAAATGGAAAGCTCTTTCAGGAAATTGGTTCCAAATAGTTTCTTTCAGCGCCTTGGGACGTCCTCCCGACGTGAAAGGCTCTTTACAAATGTAATTTTGTTGTTGTTTTGTGGTTGTTGCTGTAACTGTCTATGATTCTACGTCCCACTAGGGGAGAGGATAGGTTTATTTTGCTAGGACATGTACGAAAGCGTGGTGTTATGGCTGTCCGCTATAGAGAATGGAGTCTACCGCTGGCTGTGACCCTGGGTCTGAGTGTGTGTGTGTGTGTGTGTGTGCGTGCGCGAGAGAGGAATATACCTGGTTGTTTCACTTCACTGTCCATGTAGACCATAATATTATTCATGGCAAGGCTTCACTTCAGACAGCCACAACACTGATTAGGCAGAGAAATGAAAACACGGAAAGGTGCCAAGCCATAAATACTGGTCTGTTGTGCAAGTAAATAGTCCATTTGTAAAGTAAACAGTTAAATTGCTCCCCTGATTCGGATTCCCCCTATGGTCCATAATGCTTGGCAGCAATTTAACGGCTTTTACAACGGCAGAGGTCTTCATCAATCTTATTCGAACTGAATATTCAGAACTCCCATCTGAGAAAGAGAAAGCAAATTGTGAGCAGGGAGGAGGGTGGGGTGGGGGGCGGGGGGGTGTGGGGGAGGCCGGGGAGAGACTCACAGATACTGTTCTCTGCCTGGATGGGTACAAAGCTGGCTCCATCTGCCGCGGAGGTGAATTTTTGACTTTGTTTGCAAAGTAATTGGAGTCAAAGTTCGACTCCTCACGCGACCAGGCAAGGCAGGACATGCTCTTGGCAGGCAGGCAGGCAGGCAGGCAGGCAGGCAGGCAGGCAGGCAGGCAGGCAGGCAGGCAGGCAGACATACGAGGAAGCAGCGGGCGCTGTTGCGATGAAAAGTGGCACATTTGTCTGCGTATGGCCACTAATCCGCTTTGCTAGAGGTTGAGCCACCAAACTGTCGTGCGCTCGTGTAAACCTCACTCTCCAGCCCAGCGCTAAGTAACCCGGTTTACTGCAGTCCAGTACTGGAGAACTCCAACTGGCTTTCTGTAGACCTGTGGCTCTGTCTGTAAACCATGGCATATTTACATTTATTCAGTCAGTACCATGCCTTGCGTTGGCACAGAAGCCACAGGGGTGGAGAACCAAATTGCAAATGGCTCGGACACTGACTAGATATCAGAGAATTAAGCATCCAACACATCAAGTGAAATTCACCCAAGGCAATAATCCTCTCATTTGACCTTTCACACTGGGAGAAAGTCTCAAAGCATTTCACAGGATCTACTGTGAAGTGTAGTGACTGTGTATTTTTCTCCCTGGCCCGCCACCCCCTCCTGATCCCAACCCCCAGCTCGGGTAAAAGTCTTTGACTGTCCAGTGCCTTGGGACGTCCTCCCGACGTGACAGTCGCCGTACAAATGTAAGTTGCTGCCTTTGCGAAGGAATTCCAAGAACACATTCGCAGTTCATAAAACATTGCAAACTTTTTCCTCCCAGCCGCAGGAGGAGGTCGATATGTCAATAGATTTGAGTCATGCTCCAGGTTGCATTTGGGGTTTGACATTCTGAAACCCATGTTAAATATTGACATCAATAGAAAAACTTTGCAATGAAAGAGGAAGCAATCCCTGCTGACCACCAGAGGAAAAGCATCCTCGCCAATTAACACTGTAGAGTACATCCTGTGAAGCCCTTGGAGACTTCCCATCCCCCAACCCAACAGGCACCGTATCAAATGTAACTATTATTATTATTACATCACTCAACCGAACACGCTTTATCTCAAACACGGTCAGCCAGAGAGAGAGATTATAACCTCACAATATTACTCCTCTGACTAATGGCAAACGCGGTTATTTTTTAAGACACTGATGAGGAGAGTATTGCTAGATGATTGCCTCTATGAGGGAACGCTCTGCCTCTGGATGTAACGTTGATGAAACTGTTTTCTTGTATTATGATTTATTTATGTGTAGTATCGTGCAACTTGTTTCTCCTTTCAACCAAATACTTATTACACATGACGCCCCATAAAACGATCACAAAACATACCAGCATTTGCTATTGTGTTCGTGCTCGTGCAATATAACCACCTGTCCTAACAATGTATTGCCAATGTGTCAAACACAATGACAAGATGCTCATTTTGTTATTGGTCATACTGCTCGGTTATAATATAAACATCATTCAGAATCAAATTACTAAGCTGTGTCGACAAGACAATCTATGATTCAATAGCGTGTGAAAGACTATAAGTAAATGCTGCTGGAATGTAATGAAGCAGCTGTAACTGCTCTTTTGTTGAGAAATGAAAAATTTGGAGGTAATTGTTTCAGATTTCAACATCACGAAACGGCAAAATGAAGCTCGGGGTTTACTTTCGCGGTGCAAAATGGCTGCGTCTGTTTTCAGCAAACCCTGAAAATCATCGACGGTCCACTTCTGGTTCATTAGCAGGACTCGGAGAGAAAGGCTAGTTGGCTAAAGGGGGTAAGGATTCTACCCCCTCGGCTCCCGTTAACCCGGCAAAGCCAAAGCCCTGATGGGGAGGAAGGTCCTGGCTGGATTAACGAGGAGGAGCTTGCCAGACCGTGGCGAGATATGCGGCTTTAGCTGGTTCAGCAGTGACCCCCCCCCCCCCCCCCCCCACCACCATCGCACAATCTGGGGTACCCAAAGCTTGGCTCTCGACAACCTGTGCCTAACGCTCATGGGAGCCCAGCCCGTAAGCAGTATGAGTGTGTGTCTCTCCACGAAAAGAGTATGCATTCCATTCCAGACACGAGGGACATTTCAACGCGGAGGCGGCATACACCTGTAGAACTCTAACCGGTTCAGATATTCTATACAAACAATAATAAAATTGGGGGTGTTTGTGGGATACTGCTGTGCGCAATTCACTGCCGCGTTTCTCTCACAAATATACGGTCAATTTACTCTACAGTACATCCTGTGAAGCGCTTTGAGACGTCTAGCAGAAGTGAAAACGCTATATCAGATGCAAGGATTATTATTATTATTATACATTATTATTAAGCACGGTGATGGGTTTCCCCTTGTCATGGACTGACCAAAAACAATACGAGGATACGAACAATGTGAAGCCAAGAAAAGACGTCTGCAGTGAGATTGCTGCCAACTGTTTCAAGGACCTTATCAGGGCAGGAATTCGGTTGAACTGATACAATTGCATGAGGTAGCCCAAACACAACGAATCTGTCTAGACATTTGCTGATCTGTCGCATTTCACTGAACCAGACGAGCAGGGCCAGCAATGTAGATGTGTGACTTTCTGTAAAGGGTTGGCAGCCTATGGATGAACCCTTCAGTCTGACACACGTATTTCAAATACATGCAGTTGGATGGCCCGGTGCACAGAGTCGGAGAAATGCAAACTAAACGAGAAGAGAAAGAAAAGTTCTTACATTGTCCGTCTGGATCCTGGGGACGGGGAAAGGTGGGATTGCAATGTGTACTGTAGTCGAAAGAGCAATAGGATTATACCTCGTTTGATCCTCCTGATTCGAAAAGCCCCAACTCTAATGAATGGGGTATGGAATATACCAAAATCTGTGACGCGCTGTCTGAATGGGAAAACCTATTCAACTTTACACTCAGGTTTAATTATTTAATCAAGCAGTTTATTGCTGTGCTGGGGAAGGTGGTGGGTGTTCTGGAAGGATGAGATCAGATGGGCCAAAGGGCCTTCTTCATCTAAACTAATATTATGATCACTGATGTTAAATCGGCATCCACTGAATTAAAAAGTACCACGGTTGGAGCTCAGCTCAATTGGTAGCACTCACACCCCTAACCTCTGGAACTCCATCCCGCAGTCCCTCCACCTCGCCCCCTCTCTCGCCTCCTCCAAGTCTCGCCTCAAGACCCTCCTCTTTGATGGTCTCATGGGTCACCCCAAATCTCCCAATGACTGTCCAGCGCCTTGGGATGTTCTCCTGACGTGAAAGGTGCGATGCAAGTGAAATTTTGTTAGTGTTGTTGTTGTATTATCAAGTGCACTGTAACACTAAGGATTTTCCATTATTTTTGTTTTTCTCTGTCAGCTGAAGTCAGTTGGAATCAGTTCTGTTGGAATCTACGTTCAGAGCAAAGAGATTTTACTCTCTAATGCAGCCTTCCATCAGCAAAAGAATTAAAATGGTTAATGACCAAAGTAATGGGAATAAAAACAATCAAATCGCAATTTCCCCCTTAATTTTCGTCCGGGCTTCAACAGCCGTAATTGTGACAAAATTATTTTTAGTAAATGTCTTGAAAATGAAAAATGCAATTTCAAATGGAAGAGCGGATGTGTTGAGGTTCGACATGAGACTTAGTACTGTGGGACTCATCTCTTTCTGCATCTTCAAAACATTTATTACTGTACATTATAGTTCAGAAGCACATTACGGGAAGTGGGACGGACACACGTTTTTTTCACCATTTCGGATGGAAGCTTATTTTTAGAATTCCCACTTTGCCATCCTCCTCACGATCCCCACAATCTGCCCGCGGTCAATTGGCCAGAAAAAATTGGTCAACCATGTCCCGATTGTACGTGGGACACAGCTCTGTGCAAATTAGTTGCCGCATTAAACAACATCAATAACAACAACAACAACAACAACAAAACATCAAAAGAAAATTACATTTGTAGTGCGCCCTTCATGTCAGGAGGACGTCCCAAGGTGCTGAACAGTCAGGGGTCAGGGTTGGGATGAGGGAGGGCCGTGAGGTAAGAGGGCGGCTGAAGGCACGGTCGCAAAAGGAAGGGTCTTGAGACCGGCCTTGAAGGAGGCAAGGGAGGGAACAAGGTGAGGGGATTGTGGGATGGAGTTCCAAAGCGTGGTAGCAGAGAGAGCTTCCCCCATATTCGGCTACAAAATGAGTCACTCCACTTCGCAATGAATCTAGTGAAGCACTTTGAGAAACCCTCCAACTTGGAAAGGCATTACAACAGTACGTCAAATGCTGCACCAAACCTGCCTGGCCAGTTTATTTCATTGAACGACCTCAATTAGTTTACCTACTGTTGGTTGCAATTTTAGCCGAATCTTGCCACTGAGAATGTCAAGGGCAGTGCTTAATTACAGAAGCAAACACAACTAAAAGATTTGCATTGATCACATAGTATGAGATAAATTGGTTGTTACATGCCCTTGCTATTCGGATGCTGGCATAAGATTAGTTGTTTGTTTGATGGGACCTATTCCTAAACCTAAATTACGCTACAAACACAAAGTGTCAGTACCTTTGCCTATTGACCAGCATATAGATATTTTAGTGCACATTGAGTATGTGATCAGTCCATTTTTAGTGGACATAAATGTCAGTGGTCTTTCATCGAAGGTATGAAAATGGAAGTCAGAGAGGAATTGCGTAATACTCATTGTGTAAAATTTATATGCATTTTACCCAAAAGGGTGCTAAATTCTGCTTAGAATTCCCGGACAACCGCTTGCTCCTGAAATGTAAAACAATCATGCCAGATGGTGAAAAATCATTCAATTTAAGTCAATTTAATTAATTTGGAAGTCGTTTTTCTCTATTGTTCTAAAGAACTGACTTGCAAATCCAGACTGAACGTAAGAACGTCTCACAAATCTATAGGATCTTAACGTTTAGCGCAAAACGGAGCTAAGTTGCAAGCCTGATATGGAGTTACATTTGTGTCCCATGGAACGTGTTATGAAACATTGCTAATTTCAGCTCTATAAAATAATTATACTTCAAATGCGACCTGGTTGTAAAACACTTCTAATTTTAAAGGCAGCAACAGAAGCAATTAGTAAATCTCGTTGGGTTGTGCCTTTATTGGTCGTGATTCCATTTCCAAGGCAGTGTGTTTTAAATTGGTTTGGTCTTGTTAGCCATTTGCATTCATAAATATTAACTGAGGATAAAAATATGGAGTGCTCATTTTGATTGTGGAATCCATTTCTCTTTGCTGTAGATGCAGTCTTTTTGAAAAGCGCAGGAATGTACAAATTCGGAGACAATTTAGATGCAAAATCTAACATTTTCAAGCGACTCGTATGACAAGACTAACATTTTTAAAACAAAGTATTCGCAAGAAAAACCTTATTTTTCTGCATTTAATACTTCCACTGTACTACAATGGAAGCACTGTACTACTTGCTTGCTTCCCTTTCCCAGACTGAATTTGTTGCCTACCTAAACTACACATCGACACTGCATGTCGGGATAGGAATCTATATGGAGATACCGCTGAGTTGATTACACATCTGCGCCACTTACATTCCACCTTTTGAACTCCTGCATTTTTCACTTGGCTATGTTATTCCGGAATTCATATTTGGAGATAAAACATAAATATTTCACCGGCCTGGGCTGCTCAAATATTTATGTTGAAAATAAATAAGTCAATTGATCAGTGCCTCTAATCCTCGCCAGTTGCCAACAGCAAAGACATCTGCGTGGACGATATGCCCGTAGCAATGAAAACGTGCAGACCATAAGGCTGAGACACCCAGTGGCAAAGGATTGGAGGAAAGTCTTGGATTCAAACACTGGCTTGCGCCGAGATATCCCATCTCAGCCAGACATGCCCTCGCAAAGAGGAAGCAAAGATACTGAAACTCAGAGCTCACTTGAGCACCCGGTCACTGGGTTAAGGTCGGGTTTGTCCTGCCAGTGAGGCCATCCCGTCACCCGACCTGCTCGGGTGGTCATTAATAATAATAATCGTTGTATTTGATATAGAGCTGTTCACGTCTTCTAGACGTCTCAAAGCGCTTCACAGAATATACTGTAAAGTGAACTGACTGCGTATTTGTGGGTGAAATTCGGCAACCAATTGCGCACGGCAGTGTCCCCACAAACAATCGTGGATTGAAATGACCAATTTTTATTCTTGTTTTTTTTGAGGGATTATTATTAGCCGTGTGCGCGGAGTAAGGAAACTTGCCCAAGGTTTCGACCTAACCTGCCTGGATTCGAATACAGGTCTCATGCTTGTAAGGCGAGCGCTCTAACCACTGAGCTACAGGACTCCATTTCACGATGGCAGGATTCAGGTCCACATTGTCTTTTTGATAATTTGGGGCCGAGAAGACTCTGGGGGTGATTTGGGAACCCGTGGAAGATTTCGGTCTAATTTGGGTAATGGGGGTGAACAGGCCTAACTTCGCTCACCAGTTAAAAAAAAAAATCTCAGCAAGAAGGGGGTACAATGTAAAGATGATACAACCTAGTGTCAGAGTTGCTAGAGCCACAGCTCCCTGGGTACCAGAGCCCAGGTTAAGTAGGGAAGGAATGAACCAGAATTCTCACTCCTAAAGATTATCCTCGCTGGTGTCCATTTCCCCTTGCTCTTTGTCACATTTTCAGGTATAAAGACACATCCCACTATCTGACCCATACCAAGAATTATAGCCAGCCAATACTGCAGTGATTAAATCACTAAATCTCAGATGCCTTTTATGACCCTGCGTAAAACTCTCGCAGCTATGTTGTTCCTCTATTTTCCCAACTAAGTGCTGATACGGTTGACTGAATGTGCAGCCTCCGCAATGGGCTCAGTGTATTTTGTCTGTCGGATTAATATGTAATAACTTCATATAAATGTAAAACTTCAGAGTTTTTGGACCATTTTATGAGCTTTATAAATAGAAAAGCATCGAAACACCCTCGTGCTAATCCCCTCCTCCTCAATCCCCCGCAACAAGGTTTTTGTGGACACCTTATCAAGGGAGAGCGGATGTCGACTGCGTTTCACATACAGAACCCTATTATCCCAAGTTGCCAGTTCAAATAATTATCAAATCATTCTTGTTATTTCGATTTGCATTTTTTTTTTGTCATTCCCCTGCAGTCTCTCATACGTTGGCTGTTCCTTCTCCTGCCATGTTTGCTTCTCTAATTGGAGGCCGCAAACAGGGTCAATTACTTCACCGCATCCCCCAGCTCTGCTGCTCACACATACACATTGTCGGTGGCTGAGAAAAGTGTTCCCTCCTCCTTCAACGAAACCTTTTTCTGAGATGCCCCACCTCGCCCGTCCAAAGGCGCAATGAACAAAATGTATCCAAACGAGACAACCTGAGGGGCTGGGCAATTCTGAATTCCCACAATTCTACTTAGACTTAAGTTTGTAAGACTGTTTTGTCTGAAAATGTAAATTTTATCTTAAATATTTCAGACCATGTCAAATGATGGAAAAATTCTTAAATTAGGGCCTAATTTAGAAGCTGATTCTCTTCCAGAACAGCAGAAAGCAGTCTTCCAAATTATGAATTTATTAATATTTCTGCTCAGGTATTAAATGTTGAGACAAAATAGGTCTTGAAATTTTGTGCTTCCAGTCTAGACCTGAAGCTGAGAGAAAAGCATCAGCACAGCCCTGTGATTGTACAAAATTCACATCTCCTCTACACTGCCCAGTTGCCAATCAATACATGCTGTGCAAATTCTTTCAGCCAAATTGCTCGTGGAATCCGCAAGCATTACAACGTCAGGAACAGAGAGACACATTGACCCACATCATCATTACAGTGGATGCTTCCAATCCTCAACAAAGAGTCAGTTCAGGTAAATCAGAATCACACAGTTCGCTCCGCCACTATCAAAATGCTGGAGGGAGTGGGTGCTATATAAACGGAAGTTGCTATTATCTGAACATGACATCTTTCAAAGGAACCTTTTGTGTTCATATAGAATAAGGCGCCCGATTGAAAACCCAACAATATGGGTGCTCTTTGCACAAACCTCTATTGTATCTTCTTCAGAGAAGACCAAGCACATTGCCCAAGGACACATATGGTTACACATTGGAACCCACGCAGCTTATCCAGCCTTCTGAAGCAATCCAAAAGGTTATTCTAGGCGAAGGGTATTATATACAGTACAGTAAATGCAAGTTGTTATTGCGTATGCTCTGTGTGTCATCTCACTCACTCACTCACTCACTCACTCACTCACTCACTCACTCACTCACTCACTCACTCACTCACTCACTCACTCACTCACTCACTCACTCACTCACTCACTCACTCACTCACTCACTCACTCACTCACTCACTCACTCACTCACTCACTCACTCACTCACTCACTCACTCACTCACTCACTCACTCACTCACTCACTCACTCACTCACTCACTCACTCACTCACTCACTCACTCACTCACTCACTCACTCACTCACTCACTCACTCACCCACCCACCCACCCACCCACCCACTCACTCACTCACCCACCCACCCACTCCATCTCTCTAGCTGGTCATGAGTCAGCCCTCCGAGGCCCATACCACAGTGCACAAATAATGAATTCCTATCGGTTTTCAGGTAAGCCAATAAGTAGATTCTTTCTCCGGGTTTGGAAAGGTCATTTTGGAGCCTGGATAACGAATCCTCTCGGCTTGCTTTATGATGCCGGCCGGGAGAGGATGATGTAAGGGCTGTTTTAGCCGCAGAAGCGTTTGGTTTTGTGCTCAGAAATGCCAGTTGTGTGCATGACAGATTCCACCTCTGGGAATGAGTGCGTTTTGAGAGGACATTCATCACTGGGTGTTGCGTTTCGCTGTTGAAAAGCCAATGCCTGACTCACAATGATACAATTGCCCAAAACATCAACAAACAAATCTCTTATGACTGCTTCGCAACTCGTACATGCCCACAGTGAGAATCCTCAATGAAATCATTGGTGGGTCCAAGCAACACGCGACCGTTAATGCCAAAAACATTCGTTCCTAACGTTGGGTAACCAAAATTCGGACTCATTAGCCGAGTGTCTCAGTTATCTGAAGGTAAAAAGATATATAGAAGCAGACATTGCAATGTGCAGCCCGGTATGAAAAGAAACTGACCGTGCCAGAGAAGGGTAATACGAGGTTGAATGCTAATAATAATAATATTAATCCCAGCATTTGATATAGTGTCTGATCACGGCTTTAAAACGTGTCAAATCGCTTTGCAGAATATACTGTAAAGCGAATTGACTCTACAGTATACGTTTGTGGGCGAAACGTACAGGGAGTAATGTGAGGTTAGTGTTCTAGAGAGTAACGTGATGTACAATTTTATAACATGAAAGTGAATACATGTTGATGTTTGTTTCGCAGTATTAGTTCCCTTATTCAGATGGTGAATCTGCTGCTGCTTCTTGTGCAGACACTATGGCATGAGACATCTGCGGAGAGCAATATAATTGGGACTTTTAAGCTTGAGTAGCATATCTGTCAGAAACAGTTCCAGATAGAGGAGATTTGTTGGCAGATCTTTGCAGATTTCTCTGTGCCAGGCTTTGGCGAACATTGTGTTGAAAAGTATCTCAGATTTAAATTAGAGTAAATAGTGAATCTGGAAATTGCCAGCTGTTCTCATCAATAGTCTTGTCTGTCCAAACTAAATAGCCTGAAAGGAACAACTCTCTGTAGAATGTTAAGCAACACTGTGTGTTTTACCCCGCTGTTGTCTGAAAATAACAACAAAGAAAATAAATTGCATTTATACCTCCATTGCCCGAAGAATCTTCCTATTCGACCCGTGCCTACAGCCACCTCCTCCTCCGCCCAGGCTGTGCGCCGCTCTCCGCCACTGTCAAGCTACCCTACGCGAGCAAGGCTATACAATTTGCAAGCCGCTGCTGTTGTTGACGATGTTTCATCGCACCCTTCAATCCAGGGGGACATATCACTGTGCTGGACAAACAAGGGTTTGCAAAGCAAGGATACATGGCTTTAATGCACAAAAACCCATCGAATAAGAGAGCATTTGATGCCCAGATAACATCGAGATTGTTTGAAAGGGTTTCACAAAGTTTCTATATAATGTAGGGACTGTGTATCTTTAGATAAATGTGACAACAACAACAACAACAACAACTTGCATTTATATAACACCGTTCATGTCAGGAGGACAACCTCAGCTGCTTGACCCAAGCCAGTGGTTGGATAACTCCTTTCCTTTATTTTTGAACCGTGCCATGGGCTCTTAAACGTTCACCTGGACAGGTAGTCGGGGCCTCGGTCTATCAGATCTATCTAGATTAGGGATCAGACCACAGTCACAGGCATTTTTAATCTGTGTACGGTGAGTGGATTTTCGCTTTGGCTCCTAGTGAGAAAACAAACCATTATTTAAATAGTATGTAAATATCTCCCTGGGTGCACACTGATACCCTGAATGGCCAATGCATCACTTGCTAGTGTTGCTGCTCAAGCCCAATCTTATTAAGTGGTTTGGTTAAACACTGGTATTTAGTGCTATGTTTTGATATGATTTATTGTGCGCTGTCTAATTTGCAAGCTACCACATAGAACCATGGAAGAAATACTGGGCTTTAAATCATTATTCCTTCCCTTCTCCTTCTGCTCTGGTATCCGCAAAGCAGCTCATTCACCGTGTGGTGTGCATCACTATTGATGGCTCCTCCACCCCCCGCTGTCAGATTTCTGACATGCAATAGCAACGTACCCAATAATGGTGAGTGGTGGGATTTGATATCTGCAGATATCTCTTAACCCCCTACCAACCCGCCCGCTTCCTCCGCTCAGCGAGCTCTGGCCAGCTTCATGTTCCCCCATCTTGCCTGCCCTATGGCAGGCCTTCAGTCACTCTGCCCCCACCCTCTGGAACCCTATCCCACCTCGCCTCACCACTTGCCTCCTTCAAGAACCTCTTCAAGGTCCCCCTCTTTGCCTGTGCTTTTGGATCCACTTCCTTCCCCTCTGCCTTCCACCCTCCCCAATCCCTACCCTCAGTTTGGTTCCAAAATACAGGCTGTCCAGCACCTTGGGACGTCCTCCCGACGTGAAAGGCGCTATACAACTGTAATTTTGCTGCCGTTGTTGAGTATCTAATGCTTACCTTGAACAAGTTTCCTTGCTCCACAAGCCTAATAATAATTCCTCAAAAAATAATTTGGTTACTCAATCCCCGACTGTTTGTGGGATACTGCCGAGAGCAATTGGCAGCCGCGTTTCGCCCACAAATATACAGTCAGTTCACTTTACAATAAATTCTGTGAAGAGCTTTGAGGCGCCTAGAAGACGTGAAAAGTGCGTAATCAAATGCAAGTATTATTATTATTCTTGTTGTGCTCTATATTGGTGACAGGTTGAGAAGTGTCATTGGGTTTTCGGGCATCGATTGCTTAGCACTTTTCGATAGCCTGTGTTGTATTGTACGCCATGTATACATCACTGCCACGAGAGGCAGATTTTAACTTTGATACATTGCTTGCCTCAATCAGGAGAGCCAGTTTCACCCACATCTGCTCTCTCGTTTCCCGGCTCGCCGCTTGCCATTTTTCACCCAGAGTACCAGAGGTCACGTTCCTTTGCAAAGATCAGCTGCCTCATTTCTGCTTCTCGGAGCAATAAATTTGAATAATTTCCACTAATATCCCCCACAGGCATCAGGTTAAAGCTCAGTGGATCTGAATGTTCAGTGTCCACGACTCGGTGGGTGAATGTGTGCGGTTTACTACACTCAATCAATGAATGGCTTTCACGTCAGACACCGAATATCTGAAGTTATATTCTTCCTGCAGTTTGCTCATGTGCAAATAATTCTCTATTATATGAAAGGCTTTGACAAGCCTTTGTCACAGTAAGTAGCCCTTAGCTACTTACTATTCTTACTTTGATATTAATCCAATCATGCAGCCACTTAACTGCAGTGAATGTTTAGTATATCTGATCAATGAATTTTATTGTTATTTTCTTTTGAAGGGGCTCGGTCCCTGTGTTATCTGCATCTTGATGCAGCGATGCCCCAATCAGTAGAAAACTAAGTTTGTGTTGTTGTTTTTTTTGTTTCATCTCACAGAGTCCTCCAATTTCTATCAAGCTGTTTTTGTGGATCAATGTTGTTCAGTAGATTACTGTGCCCACATGGTTTTACACATGGCTTCATCTCTCGTAGCAATAATTTCATGGACGGCAGACAATTCCACGCTTTAAGTCACAAAGCACAGCTGGCGTTCAGTCTGCGCATGTGTCACAAGACAAGAAAGTAGAACGAAAGTTTGATGCCAAGATATCGGGAGGCACATTATGGATTAAATTTACAAAATAAAAGATTGATCAATGGACGCTGCCTTGGGATAGGAACGCAAACCATCAGCGACAGAAACCCGCAGCTGTCAGGAGAGAGGATCTTCCCTTCTGTTTAGCAGAAAGACTTTTCTAACTAGCCATTGCAAGCTTTGCAAAGTCAGAGCTTAAAGAGATCCCACGTAGGGGACACTGGGTAGTGGCTGAGAAATCATGCGGTGTGCTTAGTTAACTGATCAAGCGCTCTGAGATGCCTTCCGGCGTGGAGGGCGCTATATAAATCCAAGTTGTTGCTGTTGTTGTTATATTAGGCAGGCAGTAGCTGGAACTACAATTGGACTAAGATTCCCTGTATTAGCATTGAAAAAAATAAGAAAGTCTTCTTGCTCCTGATTAATATACACCGAGTGTGTGGACATGGACACGAGACCAACTAAATAACGAGATTCAATACGCACTGTCAAATCTGATCATTGAAGAATGGCCTTTTGCAAGGTAGCAACAATGACAACAAGTTAAATTTACATGGCGCATTTCACGCCAGGAGGATGTCTCGAGGCGCTGGTTCCAGAAGGTACAAATATGCAGTCAATTCATTTCACAGTATGTTCCGTGAAGTGCTTTGAGACGTCTAGAAGTTGTGAAAAGTGCTATATCAAATGCAAGGGTTATTATTAGTATTATTATTAGTACCGGTGGACTTAGCCCAGCAAGCCAGCAACTTCACGGGAGGAAAACAGTGGGAAGAAATTTTGTCTTCAGCCAAAATACTTTTTCCAATCATTCTACACTCCTTCACCCTGTAATTACGTTGTGCTTGACGGAAACCAATGCATGATTGTCCAAATCATTCGGGTGGCTAAAGGCTGAACTCTCGAACCAGCACACTGCGGCCTCTCCAGCAGTGAACACAACTTCTCAAGACATACACAGGACAGTCATACATTGTCAAAAGAGCGGTTTTGAGGAGCGAAAGAGACTTGTTGCTAAAGAAGAGTCAGTTACTGTTGTGCAGCTCAGAGCTGGAAAGGGTGAGGAGTTGAAACCGCTGATTCTGATTGTGTGAGCTGCTATAAACAAATCAAGCAGAGGCATTCAGGACTTGCAGAACAACAATAAAATAACAGCAACAAAATTACATTTGTACAGCGCCTTTCACGTCAGGCGGACATCTCAGGGCACTCAATGGAAATACACTACTGAGGTTAATACGTTGAAATATTTTGACCTCTTTTGAAAAACGTGTCGCTGTTTCAATCTATAGATTTCTTACTCAGTCGTTTTTTCATTGTAATTTCAAGGATATTCACTCATTGCAACTACAAGGATAAAAATCAAGTGGGATTGGACTTTGTGGTGAAGCAATGTGCTGCGCTCATTAACTGAAGACTATGTCTTGTTCGGCTGCAAAGACTTCATTCCCCCCCAATAGCTTACATTGTCAATTCCATTAAAAATGATCCTTTAAGTACATATATCGGTGGGGTCAGCGGCTATGAGCCTGTGCAGATAGAAATTTAGAAGATGATTTGTCATGTAGGACAATGACTGCTTGCTACATTGATTTTTCTCAACGAGTATTTTTGCATCAGGAAAAAAATAACCCAAGCTATGACATTTTTCACTGGCGACCTTTGACTTGTCTATTCTCTCTGCCTCTTGTCACATGTATTTAATTCAATGCTGTCACCAAATAAGACAATGCCGTGCAAAAGGCGTCACAGTTGAGGGTCTGGGCAGCGGAGGCTGCTTCATTGGATTTATTGATCTGCATTGTACCATTGCTTGACTAAACCTTCACCATCCCCGGAAGACATCAGAGAGCTTTTGGACATTGAAACGCCCAGCGATAATCCAAATAACTGACAGTCAGAAGTTAAAAGTTCACCTGGCAATGACTAGGACAATGGTGTCGAGGGATTAGTAGGCAACTTCACTCAATATGAACCAACAAAAGCATGGCAAACTCATAGGACCCAAACTAGATCTCTCCACGAACCGTCGAGACTGCCGAAGTCCCTCCGCCTTGCCCCTTCCCCGGCCTCCTTCAAGTCTTGCCTCAAGACTCTCCTCTTCGATGGACCCATCGGCAACTCCTTACCCCCACCGTCCCCACCCCCCACCCCTGTCCTCAACTCGGGCCTGAAGCAGTAACTGTCCAGCACATTGGGACGTCCTCCGGATGTGTAATTTTGTTGTTGTTGCTGCCTGAGCACCAACTATACTCCAACAATACAGAGGCATTAGCGTCTGGTCCTGGAGCAAAATTATAGTGGATTTCTAACCCATCCCTAAATTGTCATTGCAACACTAATGTAAGTTCACTATACTGTATTCCAATACAGTTGGGAAAGAAAAATTGCTGTTAGACCTTTACTAAACTGTTTCTTTTCTTAACCCGTTTCATACATGCAACCGCCGTATATAGAAATAGCTGCACTTACTATCTAGAATCTATCTAAAACCTTGAATATGAAGGTTATGTTGAGCTGCTGTCCGTGGATTCTCTAAACTGGTCAATGCCTTTATGGGCAGGAATTCCAGGCTCCTTTGCAAACTTGATATTTCCATATAGAGCATTCCTTCCACACTGATCTGCTTGTATTGCAAGGTAACCATGGACAATTTACTTTACCAGCATGGAGGGCGCTCTGTCAGCTCAAGTTGATGTAACCTACAAGCTTCAGTGGTGAGATCACTCGCCTCACAAGCCAGAGACCTGGGTTCGATTCCCGGCAAAGCATTCATTACACTAAATTTGCAGAACAGGCTGCACCCAGAGGTTCTAGGAAAAAGAACTAGGTGCTCACTGATGAATGGGGTGCAGTATACAGTAGTATGTAGCTTGCAGATTTTGCTATGAATGGTCAGGTCTGCACTAACAACAAAAACATTTCTGCAGAGTCTCTGACGCCAGGAGGACTTTCCAAGGTGCTGGATAGTCAGGGATCCTCACCAAATTTTCAAATGTAACACAATCCCCGATAAAGTAGATTCAGACATAAATCAATATAGAATTGAATCAATAATTATTTTACTGTACTCCATAAACAAGCGGCTGGGACCAGCACTCCAGTTGTCTGGATGATCTTATCAGCGGACACAACAGCAGCTCGCCAGATGTCACCTTTTCCTATCCCAATTTCCCCGACTAGAAAACATTTCCTACATAATTAAGTCGTTTGAGCAGGAGGAAGTGCCAGTTCACAGCTGTAGTTCACGTGGAGGCAAAGCCTTGCACGGGATCAGAGCAAAGGCCAGTCCTAAGCGGGAAGAAATTTAAAGGGAATATTGCCCTCAATGTGAACAAATCAAAACATTGAAGTCGGCTGCACAAAGGAAAGTGTTTTCAGATACAATAAATCTGACCCGTCCTTTGGACGAGACGTTAAACCGAGGCCCCATCCATCTGGCCAACAATCCCCCAAATAAAATCAGTCACTCGTGCCACGGCTGTTTGTGGGACATCGCTCGTCACAATCGGCTGCCCCCCTACAGCCCATGAAACACACAGTCACTACTCTTTTCAGTACATCCTCAGAGGTCGCTTTGGGACATTCTGCTGATGTGAAAGGTTCAAAGACAAGGATTGTTAATAAATCAAATCCCGCCCCTCCTGAGTTTCTCACATGTTTGTACCTCGTTCTACCTCTGGCCGTATTTAACGGTGGGGTTTTAAAGTTGAAGATATCGCAAAGTGCTGACTTGCCATTTGTTCAAGTGGGACACACTTAACATTTCTGCTGTTATGTTTTAGTGCAGTGTTAACAGATGTGTAATAAATATTCAATTGAGGAACACAGCATCTGTTCAGATCAAGCATGGGAGACGAATGCTTTTTGTGACTCCCCCATGGAGAAGTGTGTTACATCCCAAGATCGGTCTGGATGACAAAAGCCCTTCAACCCATCTGATCTCAGCCCCCCAGAACACCCGGTGCCCCAATTACTGCACACGTCGAGTCCAGCACACTTCCCATCACTTCCCCCGAAGTAAACCGATCCGAATCTGTTCAAGGTTTCCTTCACATGGCTCGCAGCTTGGTTCAAATTAGTTTCGGCTTCCCACCCCGCCCCCCCCACCCCACCACCACCACCTACATCAATCCATTCCAGATGAAGTGGAGTGACAGGTGCAGAGATGGAAAGCTGCTGAAACCGCCTCTGATGAATGACTGAATGATCAAAACAGATCAGAATGGAAGCATCGGGTACACGGTTCAAAGCAACGCCATCTCCATACCCCTGGCTGATGCGTTGGGCTGCAGCTGGGTAATGTATAGATCCACTTTTATCTGTCGTGTTTCTGCAGGTTCATACAGAGATTGCACTCTGTTTCTCTCCTTCCTGTGTTTGTCAAACCAATCTTTTCCAGTCTGTCTGACCGGCTGAACCTTGAAGACACGAGGAGACTTCCCATTGTTGGATTCATACATTGGGGCTGAGCAGGACATCCTAACGAGATCACACAGTCTAAAAAAAAAACCACACATACTTCCACAGCCTGCTGATCTGGAAACCAAGGGACGTAAGTACATTCATCAGCATAGTTTCCTAACATTTGGAATGTGTCGTGCCCCATAGCCTTAAATATCACACGAACGATCTTGAGTAGAGAGCAGTTTAGGTTCACAGTGGACATTTAATGCAACCTTTGAATGCCATACATTATGATTGATTGGACAGATCAACCAGCGTCTAATGCAGGGAATGGGAACAGCCATTATTTGACATTTATTTTAGCGACATAACAGGAGTGGGGTCTGCTGCCCATTTGGTTCCTACTTCAGGTTCTATCCCCCGACCCAAACAAGGTGTTTTTCCAAGAGTTGTGTTGCCCTGAGCCTCATTGTTAACTGGGCGTTCAGTACAGAAAATGATCGAGGTGTAGATAACGTGTACCGTAAGCTGTGTGATAATCGGGAGCGAAACCAACTTCATCACAGCTGTTACTGATGTCATCTTAATGAAGTCATAGTGACTGCAGGGGTAGGGGTGGTCGAGCAGGCCTGTGTATGACTAGAATAGGATATGGTGCACAACTCGTCTTGTTCCAGAGGTCAGGAGCTTGTCAGTTTCGAGTCCCAGACCAGGGCCTCAGCTCACAGTCTACTCTTTCCACCGAGAGAAATAATGAGAGCAACGCCACACTGTCGGAATCAGATGAAATGTTACGCAGAGATCCCTCCCGTCTGTTCTGATTTCCCCCCACCTCAAACTCCGATCCATTGTATTGTATTTTCGAACCAAACAACACCTGTCATCACTTAAACAGACCCATTGTGTGTTATTACTTGCTATACATCTTCACAGGGGCATTTTCATGTGAAGAAGTACATGGGGCACTAACATTACCACAGAGTAATTGCTTTGCAAAAAAAAAAAAAACAATCGAGGCAATTTGCTGCTTTTGTATTACGTTCTGAGGACAAAACAAACATCTAATTTGAATCTTTCAAATCCCTGACTGCCCAGCATCTTGGCACATCCTCCAAACATGTGAGAGACGCTGCAACAAATCTAATTTGGCTGCTGTTGTGGCCTACGCAGGAACCGTCAATGCACCTCAAAGTAACTCCTCGTTTTCAATGAACCTCACAAATGTGTAACACAGAAGGAGGCCCATTCTGTTTGCGATAGGAAATGTGTTAAATGTTATTATGTCTGACTAACGCTCGTTGCCAGACATTAACCAGCAGAGTTTGGGGCGGGTTTTTCCCCCCCCAAAATAAGCACCAACATTTTCTGGCTTGTGCTATTATTCGAAGAAACATAAACAATCGGACCGATGCGTCCGTTGTAAATTAGCTCAGTGGTTAGAGCACTCGCTTTACAAGCTTGAGACCTGTGTTCAAATCCAGGCAGGTCAGGGCGAAACCTTGGGCGAGCTTCTTTACTCCACACGCACGCCTAATAATAATCCGTCAAAAAAAAAAAAAACGCAATAATAAAAATTGGTCATTTCAATCCACGACTGTTTGTGGGGACGCTGCCGTGCGGAATTGGCTGCCGCGTTTCGCCCACAAATATACAGTCAATTCACTTTACAGTGTATTCCGTGAAACGCTTTGAGACGTCGATCAGATGCGAGAAGCGCTATCTCAAACGCAAGGTGTGTTATTATTATTATTACCCGACTGACTCAAGAATGCTGTGGTTGGAACACCTCACCATAGAGAGAGAGAGAGAGAGAGAGAGAGAGAGAGAGAAAGAGAGGACGAGAATAAAGAGAGGCCAATAAGACAGTTCAGGTGAGAGTGCGGGAGTACAGAGGGATCTGATCACATCTCTGTGGCCCGGAGAACATGACCTTGGTGTATGCATGACAGGCACAGGGGGAATTGCCTTCTGCTTCTAATCTGCCCTGTGATACAGTCTGCCCCCACTCTACCAAAGTGTCTTAAGATCTATCTGGCACTTTTGGCCCAGATACTCTGTCTAGAAAGAGAGTCAGGAGAGAACACCCCATGGCGGAAGCACTGATTAGCTGGCAAATGAATGTGTAAATGTAAAAGCCAGGATTCCACGGGGATTGGCCTCTCAGCAGCTACTAGGGTTTGATTTATGTTTGCAAAGAGAACCTAAGTGCATTACTTAATCATATTTATTATGCTGCTTAAATACTCTGTTTAACATTCACCTTAGACAAGTCAAACTTCATAACAAAGCGGGCCCATCAACTTTGGCGAAAACAAACAAGGGGGAACATTGCCGAGTTCAGTAGACAAATGCGGCTAGAGCTGTACACTAAACACACTGTATCTTCACACTGTGGGGGTGAGGGGGGAGTGGTGGGTTGGGTGGTTACCCAAATCTGCAGAGGATTTTTTTGTGCAGTTCATTTTTATTCCCATGCCGGGTCCTGGCTGGAGTCTATGCGCTGGACTCCCTGAAAAGCCAACCTTCTTCCTGAAATAAATCCACTAATTACAAACATATTAGCGATTCCCGTGGTGTCTCCTAATGAGGTTTGGCCCAGTTGTAGCAAACTGCTCAGCATTGCTTGTTTGGATAGCCTGGCTGGGAGTGTATTACATTGGTGGAATTTCCCCAAACACAATTCGGGCACACGAGCAGCGCTGGAGAATTTAGTAAAAAGATTACAGAAAGAGGAAAGCCTTTCATTAACCTGCCTGCAAAATTGCTCATAGATCCACCTGTGCATAAACGTACGCAAACTGCGTCTTTCCCACCGTAAAGCCAGCACTGGGATCCATAAGTCCAGCTTTGCACTCGCTCTGCCTTCTGCCAGGACGGAGATAAGTGGCCATTTCGCTCCAATCCATCACTGTTCAAAGCTGTGCTTCCTGGGCTCCAAAACAGTCGTGGGCATTGATAGCAGCTGGGATGTGTCCTTTGTGAGGGCATTTCTTACTGTACTTTTTTTTTTCCTAGTTATTGCTTCTCTGGTTTGGGCTCAAATAAAATATCACCGCGGATTATTGGACGCTACGGAAAGGTGTCCAAAGGACCTCGCCTGGCGTGTTATCATAATAATAATAATCCTTACATTTGATACAGCGCTTCTCACGTCTTATCGACGTCACAAAGTGTTTCACACAATATACTGTAATGTAAATTGACTGTATATTTGTGGGCGAAATGCGGCAGCCAATTGCGCACAGCAGCGTCCCTCACAAACAGTCGTGGATTGAAATGACCAATTTTACAATTGTGTGTTTTTTTGGGACGGATTAATATTAGCCGCGTGGAGTACGGAAACTTGCCCAAGGTTTCGCCCTGACCCTGCCTGGATTCGAACACAGGTCACACTCTTGTAAGTCGGGTGTTCTCACCACTGAGCTACAGGAGCTCCACGTTCTGTGGACCTCAAAACAAGAACAGGACAGGTCAACAACAACAACAACTTGGATTTATAAAGCGCCCATCAAGCAGCCGGGGGCCATCCAATGCCAGAATACATTTGCTACAAACGCACACTTGGAACAAGTTACCACAACGGTAGCCTGCAGAGCTGAGCTCGCAACAAGAGCTAGCGGGCCAAAAATTCTACCTGGTCTTAGCTGGCAGGAAGATTTTGTCCCCAAACTCAAGGGAAAATCCTTCAACACAGTCATAACTTCGCTGGCTTTCAAAGCAACCTTAACCCCTTAACCCATTTTTTTTTCATATAAACGCACAGAAAATCCGTCTCAGAGTTTAGACTCATCTTAAATTTTTCACCACAAAAACATCTTTTGCAGGATTATATTAAGTGTCATTTCGGGCACAAGAGAGGAGATTAGGAGCTGGAGGGGGAGATGATTTCCAAACTTCTACATTTTCAATGCGCGTGTGTGTGTGTGTGTGTGTGTGTGTGTGTTTTTAATCAAGACCCAGAAAACAGTTCATAAGCAAACGGTATCAGCTTCAGTCAGGCTTTGCGATAAAACAGATATCTTTACATTTCCTTCAGGCCTTGAGGCAGAGGCAAGTTGGCAGGGGCAACAATGTACCTTCGAGATGACTAACTGGCTGTTAAGAGAGCTGGAAATTACAGCTAAGTCACACTTCACCCACATTCTAGCATTGGCATTGATCAAGACCTGATTGCTATATTAAAAATAAGTAACAAACAATTTGCTATCCTTAGTCACGGTCGCATGATAAATCCCGAAAAGTACATCCAAAGGCTAATGGTGCTAAGATCACATGTTTGCTTACTTGGTTTGCCAGCAATCTGTTGTACTCTGGCTGTATCTCGACTTGGCCTGGCTGGCTGACACAATTCGTAGAACACTGAAACATTCTCATCTTCTTCAGCCTCGATCCAGAAGTCAGTTACAGTATTTCACAGAACAGCAGAAAAACAATTTACAGTTTAAGACTCAATTGAAGAATTTAAATTTGTTTTTTCTTTTTTTTAACACACAATCCCCCGCGATCATCAATTTGAAAGCTATATCGGTTCGCAGGCTGAGACAAAGTGAAAATGTTCGGCCCTGAGACGCGTAATGCCCAAAATGCAATAGCTGGATGAGACATTAAACCAAGGTCACGACTACCTGTTCGGGTGGTTTGCCTTAGGATGTCCTCCCGACGTGAAAGGCGTTCTATCAATGTAATTGTGTTATTGTTGTTGCTTTGGATGTCAACTAGGTATTGTAACGGTACTTTACAAAAGGAGAAGGGAGTGTTTCCTGATGTCCTGCCTGCCCCAGCAATCCTTCAGAATAAATTGATCGTTCATTTCATGGCTGTTTCTGCAAAATTTGCTGTGGCTGCCTCATTTGCCTACAAAACACACAGTCAATGCAATGCACAGTAAAAGCAACAACAACTCACATTTGTACAATGCCCTTTAGATAGGGCAGTGTCTCTGAACACTTAAAATCATCTGAAGCACTGAAGAGACATCTCAATGATGTGATGAGGAATTACATCAAATCAAGGATTATTGTACACTCATATTACGTTGGATTCATTGTTGTATCGTCCGATTGCGTTTGGTGTGAACTAACAC
Organism: Hydrolagus colliei; assembly: GCA_035084275.1. Classification (NCBI taxonomy): domain Eukaryota; kingdom Metazoa; phylum Chordata; class Chondrichthyes; order Chimaeriformes; family Chimaeridae; genus Hydrolagus; species Hydrolagus colliei. The sequence continues at coordinate 886,835 of CM068758.1, read as the reverse complement.
TCTGAGTTTGACACGAAACTAAGCTGAGTGCCCCCACCTTCCACTCAGTGGCAGTGATTTCCTCCTTTCCTGTACTTCAATCTTCAAATGAATCTACTACCACCTTGATCACAAGGTTGGTTTGGATGAAGAAAACCATTTGGTCTATCCAAACACACATTTGCAGAATGCCCACCCGCTCTGTTGTTCCCCCATCACAACATCAAGCTGCTATTTGAACAAGCCTGGCCTCTGTAATGTTCTTTAAACCACAATACACAATGTTAATTCAATCCTTATTGCAATTTTATAACCCGGCTCCTTTCCAATACCCTCTTTCTGTATCCAGCTCTCTCTCAAGTCATTATTCCTCCCCCCCAGAATCCTTATGTACCTGTCCCATACTTAATTGCCACTTATGTTGTTAACTCTAATATGAAGCACACCCTGCTTAATTACCACTTATATTGTTAAAGTTAATATGATACAGCCTCCACCTCCTTCCCTGGCAACTTGTTGGAAGCCAGCAGCCACAATATCCTTGGTTGAGACCCCGACAGAGTGAGGGAGTCCAGCAAACTTGACCCCCTTGTGATTGTACATCGGACTGCAGATGCATCCGGGTGTACACAGTTGCCTAGTTGAACAAGCCAATTACAGTGATCACACACTCGGAAAGATTCCACTCATTTGTTTTTTGAACGAAGGCTGGTGGTGCAAAGGGATGAGATTGCGGTTCATCCCAAACACTTTACAAAAAGCAACAACTATCAATCCCCTTGACGTGATCCGATCGACTATTGTATTGATAAATGGCTTCCCTCCTTAGTTCCTCTTGAACGCCTCGCGTCACTTGGGCTTACGAGACAGATTCAAATTTATACTTTCAACGTTGCGGACATAAAAGTTTAATGAGAAACAAAATCCTCTTTGTGGAATTTTCTAAGATTGATAAATAGTCTTGTGGAGCTCGGCGTTTGCTACCTGGGAGCTGTGTGCAGTACGACTTTGAACTGCTTCGCCATCCTGTGCTGACTGACAGCCTGTTCAGCTGCCCCCATGTATAATGAATGTGTTTTGACAGTTCCGTGTCAGCCGTCTGTCCAGCCCTTTTTTAAGATGAACAGAGTGTATCGCTGAGAAAAAGAGCGAAGTCCGGCACAGCTCACACCTCCCTCTCTCAGGTACCGCAGGATAGGAAACCGTGAAACGAAGAGAGAGGTGACGACGTTTTACATTCGTATGGTGCCTGAAAAGTCTCAAAGTGCGTTGTACGGCTGATTGGGAGCCCAATCTGGAGTTTATAAATGTAATATAAATGTAGTTTTGTTGTTGTTGGGGGGAGCTGAGGAACGATGGGGTTTGGTGAGGGGGAAGGTAGGCTGAGAAGAAAGGTCTTAAAGCAAGTTTCAAAGGTGAAGAGGGAGAGGACGTGGCGGAGGGATTCCAGGAAGGAAAAGCCCAGAGCACAGGGCAGAACGGTTGCCCACTGAGGATGGGGTGAAGATCACAGTAAGTAAAACCCAAATCACTAAGAAAACCACTCGTGTTCCACAGAGAAGCGACGTTTAGAGCCTAGAACAAGAGTCAGGTCACACGAGGAACAACCCATACAAAACATGGAACAAGCAAGTGTGCATTCGACAGCCAAATGAGACGATTCCTCCCAAAACACCTCATACCATTCATAGCATCGTCCATTTATTCTCCTTGCACATTAAACCGTGCGATGAACACCAGATAAAATATTGAAGAGGAGATACTTCTCAAAGGGAATTGAGCAAAAGCCGCAGGGCATCAATCCAACTCCACAATTGTAATTCTATAACCCTGGTCCATTACATTGCTCCGTACAGAATTGGCTCATCTCTCGTTAACTTATTCTTGTAATCTTCAGTCTTTTCACAACCAGATATCCATCCAGCTCCCTTTTAAAGGAATTAATCAGCACGGCATTGACTACATTTGATTGGAGCCTGTTCTACATGTTGAACACTCAGCTAGAAAAACCTGAAACTTGTCAATTTTATGCTGGCCTCACTTGCTTATGCAACCATACTGTCAAAACATGAAATCACCTTCTTGCAGTCACACTGCGTCCCATGTCACGCAGTCTGTCTTCAAGTTGCCCTTTGCGACTCTGAACCGATGTCCTCTTGTTCTACTGTCTTGTGGAGTCCTGTAGCTCAGTGGTTAGAGCGCTCGCCTTACAGACGTGCCGGGAGAATGTCCCAAAGCACTTCACTGCACTCATCGTAAAGTGCAGTGACTGTGTGTTTTGTAGGTAAACGCAGCAGTCGGTTTGCGCCCAGCGATGTCCCGTAAACCCACCATGTGGTGAACGACTAATTTTTCCCTCGGGCATTGCATTGCTGTCCAGACCAGGCCAGGAGTCTGGGGGTCACTGTTCAATGCTGATTCGAGTATTTCTTTTGCGAAACTGCCCGCTTCTCTTTTCAAAATCATCCGTTTTCTACTCGGGCACACGGAATTCCAGCAGACTCGCGTGTTCGTTGAGTTTTAGCCTCACAGTGGGACGCCACAAAATGGGAGGTGGGACAGGGAGAGAGGAGAACTGCAAACAGACACAGTCTGCGGCTTACCTCTTTCAACGCGATTCCAATGTTAACTGAAGCCACTTATCGCATTGAGAATAAGCTGGTGTAAAGCCAATCCCATCGGAAAGCTTTGAGCAAAGTTTTAGGCGAGATGTGGATAAACCCTCGGGAGCATCCTACACATGCAGTTCCTTGACCTATTGTCTAACCTTCAATCAAGCCCGTGTTGGCAGATTGGGCTACGATGAGACTAAAAGTAGCGTCTAGGTGTTAGAGATGGATACAAACAGGGTTTGGATGGTGCTGGCTCTTTAATCCACTGTCTTTTCAGCCCTGAAGCTTTCTGTCAACCGATTCTCCTCTGAATGTCAGTGGTGAGAGCCTGACTTGAAGTGAGCTCAAGCAGACTATCTCAACACTCTTCATCGTGGCCATCAGCCCCAGACAGAGCGGTTACCATGGCTTGACACTAATTGGCAATTTCATTCTTAGAAGAATGAGTGCCTCAAACTGGAAAATATCGGGAATACGCAGCAGGCTATTTGAAAGTGGACGTGAGATTAGCATTTTAGATGTGACCCTTCAATCTGAACTGTTGGCTGGTGAGAGACATGCAAATGTTACTGTGGTTTTTAATGAGGCCGCACCTCCGAGGTTGGGTTAAGCCATGTTGCAAGACAATGCAGAGGCTTTTAATCAGCACACAACCTGCCCTGAGTGGTAGCACAAGAATCCTGCTTGGGGTCATTCGGTTAATGTTCCAATCAATGATTTACAAAGCTTTAAACACTGACCAAGGCTCAGCTTTCCCCCAGCCTCCACACCTCATCTCAAAACTCACAAGGTCAACAACAACAATTTGCATTTACACAGCGGCCCTCCTGTGGGTTAGTGACCCAGAACGCTTCCAGAATATGCTTCAGTATAACCTCCTCAATGATGCAACCGACAAGCAATGTTGTCGGTTGCATCAAAACAGGGAGAATTTTTTTTAAAAAAATGACTAATAAATCTAAGCTAATACAACGGATGGAATGATTACCATCATTGGACAATGAACAAGTTTGAAAGAGCTCAAGGAAGCAATTTACCGAATGTAGGTGCATTGCAGCAAACATTTAGGCACCTTCCATGTTAAAAGACATATACGATAATCCTGTCCCCGTTTAACCTTGGCTTGCCTTTCGCGCTCATTGATGCTACCACTGTAATAACTGGTAGACACAGAGTAAAGTAGTTTGATTCCATTCTGTTGAAGTTGATTTCATTCTCTTCGTCAAGCGAGTCGTTACGTTGCTAGCTCCTTGTATGAGACAACAATCAAATCTCTGGTGTCTCAAAACAGTCCTGTTTCTATATCATCAAACGGCAAGCAACTAGTCATTTAGTGTGTTTTCGGTGTGATACTCTCGCCAAAGATAAAACATCTCCAGAGAGAGAGAGAGAGAGAATTAAATATGAAAGAGGATACTTAACTAAAGCAATGTGTTAACCTCTGGAAACTGCTTCAGCTTAAGGGCAAAATGGGCAGATTTATGACAGTAGATGTTATGATTCAGGTGGAGTATTTTCGGGTGAGAGGGATAGGTGGGAGTGGGGGAGGATTCAGAAAATACTTATGAATATTAAATGCACCAGAACAACCATCTGGGACCTAAATTACACACATGTCACTGTGCATCATCTCCCAAGTCTGTATACAGCCATGTTGTCACCACAGAAGCAGTCCCTGGGGGGAAATTCAGCCATGGGGTTTCGTTGACCAATATGTCTCTGTTTTTTAACAGATTGTCCCAAAAATTGGCAGAAGTGAAACTCAAGGGCAAGGAAAAACAACTGTGTTCTTGCGAGAGAAAAAAAACTCACTTCAACTTATTTGCAAAATGTAATGTATTTATCAAAATATATTTAAAAATTCACCTAACGTAGGTTAAGAAAGATGCAAAGCACCTTGAGAAAGGTTCCTCCTTGTGTGGGGGGAGTGGGGGACGGTGGGGGGTGGGTAGAGCAGGGGCAGGCGGAGGGGGAGGTAAGTGGGTTGTAAACTGGACTCAAGGCGAAATATTTGGCAACGGAATTGAATCAGCTCTCTGGAGCGGACTCGGTTGACCGGTTCCTGAACCAGGAGGGTCTGCAGTAGTCCATGGCACTGCTGATGACAGCACAGTCAATGTGGCCTATCAGCAGGACCTGGAAAGCAGACCAGTCACTGAGGGCAGGGAATCCTTCCAGCTCTTGTTAAGCTTGGAAGCCCAAACCTTGAAGGTTAGGTGGTCTAGCTGGACAAGCAGCAGGAAAGCTCGCTACGCCGGCTATCAATGGTAAGCTGGGAGGTTTTGGATGGTTAGATTCCAGTACGACCTCAACATACATTCTGGGGTCTCCAAACCTTAACGTAACCTCGATGTGACACCACGGGAGGGAGATTCAGACAATGGTGTTAAGACCACAGCACCAATATAATAATAATCCTTGTACAGTATTTAATAAAGCGCTCTTCTAGATGTCTCAAAGCGCTTCACAGAATATACTATAAAGTGAATTGACTGTATTTTTTTGTGGGCAAAATATGCTGTATATGCTGTATTTTCCCCTACAAAGAATGCTTTTTCTTCGGCTCTAACTGACCGTTTCACTGAAGGACACATTAGTTTACGGGGCTGAGCCACATCAACTTCAAACAAAACATGCGTTTTTTTAAAAAACACGCATGTTTATGACGGAGAATTTAAACACAAATTCATTATTGGCAGAACTTAGAGAGGGAGGGGGAGAAAGAGAGAGGGAGAGAAAACAGCCTCAAAACATGAGTTGCAAAAGAAAACATTAAAATTTCATTTTGTCCGCCCCCAAAAATGACAATGATCCCTCGCATTCCTGTCCTCTCTATAAAAGCTCAATTATTTACAAACACTGGAAATACTGGCCATGTATTTCTGTTACCTCAGGGCAAATGTTCAACAGAGTGCTTTACCCAGACCACAAAGTTCAGATGATTTAATTGCTTTTATGCCATTTATTTTGTGATTTATGAGTTCTCTCAGATTCATTTGCTCCTATTCTTTCATACCGCCAATCCCATGGTACTGGGTCTCTCTCCATTTGACGGTTCCTCTAGTAGCAATGGTCGGTTTATTCCTGAAATGGGAACTTTCTTGTGAAAGTTCTCTCCATTCTTCCTCCATTCTTGCTGAGCAAGAGATGTCTATCATAATATTAATAATAATCCTTGCGTTTGATACAGCGCTTTTCGCGTCTTCTAGACGTCTCAAAGCGCTTCACAGAATATGTTGTAAAAGTGAGTTGACTGTATATTTTGTGGCCGAAACGTGGCAGCCAAATGCACACTGCGGTATCCCACAAACAGTCGTGGATTGAAATGACCGATTTTTTTTTGAGGGATTATTATCAGGCGTGTGGAGTAAGGAAACTTGCCCAAAGTTTCACCCTGCCTGGAAATGGAACCCAGGTCTCTCACTTGCAAAGCGAGTGCTCTAACCATTGAGTTATCGGACTCCAAGTCAAGTCCAGCTAAGGCCGGGTTAAATAAATCAGTATTCAAATCTGTAGCAAATCCATGCTGGATATAAACAGAACCCGTAACACGTGAGAGTGTCTGTGGCGCCTGAAGTATCTTCCGGAGATTATTTACTGCTCAAATATCTATTCAATTGTTGCCGTCAATCTTGCAACCAGATTTTAAATTAAAAAGCGCAACCAGTGGTCACTCTGTGTGACCCGTTACAATGAACAAGCTCCGACAATTGACAATCATGTATTAATTCAAGCAGCATTTTCTTCAGGTAAGAAGGGGGCAGGTTTGCAGGGGCCTCGCCTACGAGAGACACTAACTAAATAGTTACCCATTCGTTTGGAAAATGCACAGTCATCACACTCAATTGTATTGTAAATCCCGTAAAGCTCTTTGAGATCTCGCCCGGATGTCAATGGTTCTACACCCAATGCAGTGATTAGCATTATTCAAACCATAAACAGTCACTCAAACCCATCCAGGTTAGAATCGTTGCCTGTTAATGGTTGCTGGTCTGTTGCCTGTTATGGTCCTCTGTCTAAACCATCCCTGCTGGTGATTATCTGGGTTCTGGGTGCAGTCACTATTTAATTAGCTGCTGTTCCTTCAGCTAGTTAACTGGGAATCGACGAAATGGAAATTCAATTCAAACACAGACTGTCGGAGAAACATTGCTGCTTTAATCAAATATTATTTTCATTTCCAGTGCCCGGTTTAACAAGGGGGAAAATGCTTCGGTTGGATGTGAAACTAAACTCCTAGAAATAATCAATATTCAGTTAGATGTTCAAATAATTGCACTTTGAACATCTATTTGTCTAAATTCTTACAGTGGAGAGAACAGAAACTGATAGAAAGGTCAGGCGAGAGTGAGGGGCAATTTCCGAAAGTTAAAACATTCATGGCTTCGATTCAAGTTTTGTGGCTGGATAAATAATCATTGTTTAAGAATTCGCATCACGTCATATCATTTAAGGGCCTCTCACTGTGCTGTGCTGTGAGAGTCCAGTTGGTAAACTTGAATGGATATTTTATACCTGACGTTTTCTGGCAATCAATGGCCTGGAGTGGGATGGGAGTCCGTTCGGTAAAGTGCTGTAAAGGATATGTGTGTAGCCACAGGAAACTCAGGAAGCTACTTGGGCTATTTCAGAGAGCGAAATGGAGAAAGCGATCGAGATCGACAAATAAACACAGCTCATAGCGATTCACTCTCACACGACTTCACTTGAACCTCGCGGAGGAACACTTCTTCCTAAATGAAATGGGATAATAATAAGCAGAAGAATCTTTGCGTTTTACACGGCGCTTTTCACGTCTTCTAAACGTCTCAAAGCGCTTCACAGAATATGCTGTAAAGTGAATTGATTGTATATTTTGTGGGCGAAACGCGGCAGCCAATTGCGCACAGTTGCGTCCCCACAAACAGTCATGGATTGAAGTGATCCATTTTTTTTTGAGGGATTATTTTCAGGCGTGTGGAGTAAGGAAAGTTGCCCAAGGTTTCACCCTACTTGGAATTGAACCCAGGTCTCTCGTTTGAAAGGCGAGTGCTCTAACCACTGAGCTACAGGAATGGATGTGTGTTATTGGATTAAAACCCCCAAAAAAAATCCAGCATGTAAAGTTGCCAAGCTAAATAAAATGACAAATTAATATTTCATCGATGGCAAAGACGTGTGTTTTTTATTTTGGTGGGGAGTGCCTCTTTCTGTCTCTCTGGGCTGGGTGCCATTTTGAATCACTGTCCCAGATTATCAGAGGTGAAGGATTGTCCGGAGGTGTTCTCTTACGCAAGTCCTCGGTAGCCTCGGCCATTCCCCAAATACCCACACTTATCAATGGCTAGGCACAAAAACTTGTCACCTTGTATGATCAGAATTGATCCTCGCTCAACAATACTTTGAAAGCCAACATTAGGATGATATATTGTCTCATTTCGGGTTGCCATGGCACTCGCAGCGAGGCTTTAAGTATAACATTTCTGACCTACTTAAAATTCAGAGAAAGGTTTCATTCTGGTCTGAGTAGTACTGGTGTCTGGGAGAATCATATTTTCAAGTTTATAGTAACTGCTCCCAGAACTGCGTTGCTATAGTGACGTGGAGCGCACGCACATTGGGCAGTCTGCAGATGTGCAGCAGGTTCCCGATGATATGTTGAGGGGGTGGGGGGGTGGGGGGGGGTGAGGGGGTGGGGGGGGGTGAGGGGGTGGGGGGGTGGGGGGGGGTGAGGGGGTGGGGGGGGGTGAGGAGGTGGGGTGGTGGGGGGGGGTGAGGGGGTGGGGGGGTGTCAAGGTGAGGTGGGGGGGTTTGGAACGTCAGAGGCCAAGAATACTCGAGGTGCAAAAATAAATATTTTAAGAATATATTTTTTAAAATCCTTGCATTTTGATACAGTGCTTTTCATGTCTCAAAGCGCTTCACAGAATATAGTTTAAAGTGAATTGGAAGCATATTTGTGGCCAAAACGCGGCAGCCACTTGCACACAGCAGTGTCCCACCAAATAGTGTGGTTTGAGTAACAATTTGCTGTGTGCAAATTGTTAGTGTTCTTTTATTTTCTTCAGGGATTATTATCGGGCATGTGAAGGAAGGAAACTTGCCCAGTGTTTTACCCTTCGGGGAATCAAATCCAGGTGTCTCCAGCGCTGTTGAGGCAAGGGCCCTAACCACTGAGCTACAGACTAAATATTTGACATGCAGTCAAAGAAAATCAACAAGGTTATGGGACTTATAGAGGGAAAACAAGGAAGTTAAATCCAATTGGATTCAATATGGGTCCAATATGGATTGCAAGAAATATGTTGCAACGCATGATGCATATTGTATTAGCCTCAAACACTAGATGCTAACGCGAGAGGGACCATTGTCTGCATCATTTGCTCTAACCTTCTAAAGACGAACTGAACCGAGTCATAATTGTTCAGCATTTTATCTTTCCCTTTACACATAGCTTCTTGTTATTTCTAACCTAACACCACACTATTTCAAGGGCATTTGAATGCAATCCCATGTTTCAAAGCACGTCACAGAATACACTGTAATGTGAATTGACTGTATATTTGTGGGCGAAACGCGGCAGCCAACGCAGGTCTCACGCTTGTAAGGCAACTGCTCTAACCACTGAGCTCCACATTGGCCAAAGTTCCTTTTTTCAACCTTAACCTGGAAGCTGTTTGTTTCATAAGAACTGCGGGAACTCGTCCTATCCCAAGTTAAACCTGGATTGGAGAATTTTCCATATTTTTTTACGCCGTCTTAAACTTGAAGAAGTGATGGTCTGAGCAGGCGAAGACCCAATGGAATTCCTAACCAAAGCACCAATATACAAGCAGACATTTTGGTTAGTACGGGATGATTTGAAATGTCAGCTTGTGGACGTCCCTGATGTCAGGGGCTACTTTGCTGGGGCCTGTTTACAAGCTCAAGCTCACGCTTTTGCAGAATGCTGACGTGTCCTTTGCCAAACACAGCAAGCTTTCCTGTGGAAACGGCGTCCTTCGTAACCTGCCCGGGAAACAATAGGGAGTTCATCAGCAGAAGAGCAAACACAGGGAGCCTTGTTCAGGAAGTCTGACACTAACTGATGCCAGATGTAAAGAGACTGGGTGTAATTCGGCCTCAGGTTTATTTTTAGTTGCTTACATTCTTTCTCCAGGATGGGCATCCCTAGTTGTTTCAGGTTGGATCGCCTTCTCCGAGGTCAGTTTCTTCCTTTGACCATACGATGGTCCCCAGTGGGCCAACGCGTCGATGTGTTCAGGAACTCTTTGCAATTTCCTCAACAGTGAGTTCCTTTTGCATTGGTTAGCTGGCGCCATCAATTTGCAACCTTCGCGTCAGACGGACTTCTCAAACATTCATCGCAGGATTTACTGCAAAGTGTGGTGACTGTGTATTGGGTAAGTAAGCCGGATTTGTTCGACAATATCCCACAAACATGACCAATTTTATTTGGGGTATTGTTGGCCAACACAACAAATGAAATTTCCTTCTCTTTTGTTGCAATCCTTAACATCCACCTGAACAAGCAGTCAGAACCTTGATATAATATCTCTTCCAAAGCAATGCACCTCCGAAAATGCATTGACTGGATATTTTGTGGGTGAAACATGGCAGTCAATTGCACACAGGTGTGTCCCACTTACAGTCTTGGATTGAGTGACCAAATCATTTATTACTATTATATTAAATACAAGTCGGGTCCTGGAGCTCAGAGGTTAGAGCGCTCGCCTTACAAGTGTGAGACCTGTGTTCGAATCTAGGCAGGTCAGGGCGAAACCTTGGGCAAGTTTCCTCTACCAATAATAATCCCTCCAAAAAAACACAATGATAAAATTGGTCATTTCAATCCAGTCAATGCATTTGTGGGGACGCTGCTGTGCGCAATTGGCTGCCAAGTTTCGCCCACAAATATACAGTCAATTCACTTTACAGTATATTCTGTGAAGCGCTTTGAGACGTGTAGAAAACGTGAAAAGCGCCATATCAAATACAAGGATTATTATTATCATCCTAACAACTCTCTGTGTGTTATTATAATAAGTGTTTCTGTTAGGAAAAGCTGTATTTTCTTAAATAAGACATATATATAAACTATTTTGCGCAAACGGAGGAAACAGCAAATATGGTCTTGAAACAGCAAATTTAATTTCAAAAGTAAGGTCATACGAAGGAGCGAGGAAAATAAACAAAGACAAAGTATAAATAATGTCGGGGACGTCAAATATTATACTGTATCTCCCATTGACCCATTTGGCAACCAAGAAAATCCTTTAATAACTAAATCCAAACACCCCCACCATTAAGGCGGCAAAAGTATTCTTACAGCGGAAGGGAACGGAAAACAGAAAGCAATAATTCTCAGAGCTGCAAGCCAACTGAGAATTCACTCCCATTGTTTCTTTTTAAACTTTACCTTCGCTTGTCAGGATAGGTGGTAATTTGGGAACGAAATCTGAAAGATTTACACTGAATCATTCTGGGACCATACGTTAGCGGTTCATGTTATACAGACACAACCTCAGGTTAAATTTAGTCTATTTCTTTTTCTAGCTCTGGAGCTTTGGGTAGGGAATCCCTTTGTGCTAGTTAGCTCCTGTCATCTCTGCTACTGTATCCAACAGTATCCCAAGTTACTATCTGTAAAATACCTGCTTCCCGGTTATCCACACCCCAGCAAAACGCACAGTCACTATACTTTAGGCTAAAATCCTCTGAAGAGTTTTGAGGCATCTTGCCAGTGTGAAAGGCACTATGAAGGATTGTCAATTATTATTATCTCTCGCTACCTATTCTCTGCTCCTTCACATCTTCTCTGTGATGATTTTCAGTGCACAATACTGACGTATTAACAACAACATCAACTACTTGTATTTATATAGCGCCCTCACGCAGAGGAGCTTATCAGTTCTGTAGAGTCCAGTAGCTCAGTGGTTAGAGCGCTCGCCTTACAAGCGTGAGACCTGTTTTCAAATCCAGGCAGGTCAGGGCAAAACCTTGGGTAAGTTTCCTTACCCCACCTGCCTAATAATAATCCCTCAAAAAAAATAAAAATGAAATTGGTCATTTCAATCCACGACTGCTGTGTGCAATTGGCTGCCGCGTTTCGCCCACAAATATACAGTCAATACACTTTACAGTATATTCTGTAAAGTGTTTGAGACATCTATAAGACATAAAAAGCGTTATATCAAATGTGACGATTATTATTATTATTATTATCAGCCATGAAGGAAATTAACAATTTTATCTGTGGGCCTATTAGCCAGGACACCAAGAGAAAATTCCCTTCTTGTTTTCAAATAGTGTCACGGGATGGTTAATGCCCACCTAAACAGGCAGGTGAGACCATGGTTTAAATTCTCATGCAAAGGACAGTGCGTTTGACATTGAAGCTCTCTCTCAGAATCGGTCAGAGTGCTAACCGAGCGAGCCAGGCTGACGCCTAAATAGGAGGGTGCCTACTCCATGACCAAACAGAACACGGAAAGAGAGGAAAAGAACGAAATCGAGGCACGGAGAGAAAAAACACAAGGGGGGAAAAAAAAATAACAGTAAGTGTAAATCAAGGCCTTTGGAAAGAAAAGAGTGAGAATAGAACCAGAGGAAAGGACATAGAAAAAGGGGAATAAAGAGATCTTGAGAAATAAAGTCTCACAGAAAAAAAAAAGGATGGATGAAGAGAAACAGGCGACTTAAAGTACTTTGTATTGAACAAAGCAAATTTCATTTGGAAAAGGCAGAGATAGTAGCAGCACCCACAGAGACACACTGTCTATGGATTGGCAGTAATCCAGTTTGTTAATGTTATAGTTTTGATTTTTTTGCTGCGCTTGAATCCCAAGCTCACAATCCTCCCTTCAGTCCCACAACGCTGCTCACTGTAGGAATCCGCTCTTGTCACCTTCAGAGTGGCTGCTTTGACATTTGAAGTTAATTTCTGCTCTCGGTTTTTATTAAATATGCATCTAAGCAAAATTAATATTTCATCCTAACATTTTTCTCAGCTAGCAATTGTTCAATCGCGACAGGTGGGGGTGGGGGTGATTCGGGGCAGGGGGTTGAGTTTTAAAGTTACTTTTGTGAGACGCTGAATGAACAGTGACATATCGTAAGCTTCAGCTATAATAGTCCAGAACAGAGAAAAGCAATGGCTTTACATGACAATGATATATGGTCCATTTTTAAAACCCAAGTCTCATGTCTGAACTTTACAGTGCTGCACATTAGGAATCCAGTTTTAACCTTAATAGTCCTGCTATGAGATGAACAAAGATGGAACGCCTGTACAATGCAAAAGCATCTCGTCAGGCCAGGCCAGATCCTCTGCCATGTACGTTAAATATAACCCGTAGGTACCAGATCCATCATCTTCCAAGAGCTTTTTTCATTCCCTGTAACGTGCTCGATGGCAGCAGACGCACAGTTTAGCCCATTTCTTAAACCTCTTGGATGCGGATCAATAATGTCAGAGTCTGTGGAGTAAGCCGGTCGGACTTGGAGAAATGAACGCAGTCAGCGAATGCTAATGACGCTTCGGTGGTGGCCATGGATTTTGTTCGCGGGGGGGACTTGTGTGGAAAGCGTGACACTTTGGAGCAATTCGTCAGCTTCTCGCTTCTTCCCCCTTAAAACCGCGCGTGTGCGTGTAAAAACGCTCCATTTAAATTTTAATTGCCAGCACCTGAAAAGGGGGAGCCAGGCAACAAGACTAATAATAATAATAATAATCCTTGCATTTGATATAGCGCCTTATCACGTCTTCTAGACTGTGTCTCAAAGCGCTTCACAGAATATGCTGTAAAGTGAATAGACTGTACATTTGTGGGCGAAACGCACAAAGCAAATTGCGCATAGCAGCGTCCCCCACAAACAGTCACGGATTGAAATGACCAATTCATTATCGTGTTGCTTTTTTGCGGGATTATTATCAGGCGTGGGGGTTATTATTATCTGGGGGTTTCGCCCCGACCTGGAATTGAACCCAGGTCTCTCGCTTGTAGGGCGAGTGCTCTGACCACTGACTTTCCAGGACTCCACTTCCTCCTCTGGATTTAGAAAAGGAGGCTTTCTACAGGCTTTTATCGGGAGTTTTTTTTTTTTTATTGTTTGACTTCATGCGAACCTCTCTGTGCTCGTCGTTGAGCAGCGCAGAATCTCGATCGCCATCAGAGTTGAACAAAACCCGATTTTGGAAGCCACAAAATCGGTGGTGACGTTCTCGTTTGGATCAGATTTATCTCCGCAGGCGTATAATGAAAACAGTAGTCCTGGCTGTAGTGATGGAGCATTTGATGTAGCCCCTTATCACGTCGTCGAGATGTTTCGAGAAGCGCTTGACAGAACATACTGCAAAGTGAATTGACTTGTGTATTTTGTGGGTGAAACGCACCCTGTCGCTGTCGCTAACTCACCGTCCCTGCAGAATGATAGCGACATCAATTCATGGACTTAAAGAGGATGGGAGGGTAATTATAGTTACCGAGCGCCGTCCCTGCCTTGTTTAGTTGTTTGTCTGGGGATATTATTTAAACAGGCAACTGCTGGCAAACTGAAACTATTGCACAATAAAGCACTGAATTGTGTCACGGTGAAATCCCAGATCTACCAAAGAAACACTCCTCACGCTCAAGTGGCTGTCGCTGTCGACGAGAGAAAGCCAGCGCCTTATCAAGTGTCTGCTTTAATACTCCCGGCCCCAGACCAATTTACCTAACGAAAGTTTCAATCACTGAGATGTCCCCGCACAACACAGAGGCAGTCGTAGAGGGAACCGTTTTAAATCATAACGCAAACAAAATTCTCCTTTACGGCCAATAAAGTTAAAGCGTTTTCCTACCTCGACCTTATAGGGTCAGCAATCCTTTTGGCTCCCGTCATTTCCGAGAAGCAAGGGGCAAACGATAATGGCGGTTTCGAGAGATTTGAATGGGTAAAGATGAGATCTTATTAAAACACGCTGTGCGAACCATTACCCTTGTTCGTGTCGCATAATGCAATGCGCCTTTTAATTCCAGTTCGGATATTGGATTCTTGGGAGTGCTTGAGAATCATGTTTGGAAGAATTTTAAACCAATGTCATATGGTAGTAATGTCCTAATGCACCATTTACAGAGCAGACTAAATGGCTATCACCGCATGACACAGATTAACCATCCTATTTGCTCGCTTCAAATTGTATTCCCTACAATCAACACAACTCTCACAACAAGTCTACCAGGCGTAGTTCACATCATGGCTGCTTGTGGGATATTATAATAATAATAATAATAATGATCCTTGCGTTTGATATGGTGCTTTTCACGTCTTCTGGACGTCTCAAAGGCGTGTATGAAAGCTTGCCCAACTTTTCAACCTGCCGGGAATCGAACCCAGCTCTAACCACCGAGCTACAGGACTCCGCAAGATCTCTCTGCTCACGAGGAACAATTTGCACGTATACATCACCCTTCAAGCCAGATGGAGCCTTGGAGCAAAGCGCTTCACAGAATATACTGTAAAGTGAATTGACTGTGTACATGTGAGTGAAACGCAGCAGCCAATGGCGCACAGCAGTGTCCCACAAACAGTCGTGGATTGAAATGCCCAATATTTTTTTTTGAGGGATTATTATTAGGCGTGTGGAGTAAGGAAACTTGTCCAAGATTCCACCTTGCCTGGAATTGAACCCAGGTCTCTCGCTTGTAAGGTGAGTGCTCTAATGACTGAGCTACAGTACTCATAGACACATAGCCTAGGAAACATAGTCACTCCGCTTCACAGTAAATCCCATGAAGCGCTTTGGGACGTCCTGCTGATGCGAAAGGCGCCACACCACGTGTAAGGATTATTAAATATGGCTTTGAGCCTTAATTCCTGCATTCTAACTGAACCCAGTTAAAATAAGAAAAATTGGAGGGTGGGGGGGAGAGGGGGTGGTGGGGGAGAGAGAGAGAGAGAGAGAGAGAGAGGGTGGAGGGGGAGAGGGGAGTGGGGGTGTTGGAGTGGGGTGGGATGGGATATCACAATCCCGAGGAGATTTTTCCCCCCATTGTTTCAGCGACGTCCCTAACCTGTTCGTCAGTATTATGTCTTTTCGTGAAGAATAATAAATGCCAGCAGCAGTCGGGAAATTATCTGGGCTCATCACCTAAATTGTTCCCCAGTGGGAAGAAGCGAGTGTGAGCTCCGTAGAATTACTGTCTTGTGGTTTGCAGCTGGTACAGCTTCGAACCATTATCCCTTTCCCACCTTTGAAAGTTGGCAGGAATTTAACCTTGTTTATGATTCTACCCAAATCCCCGCACAATTGGCCTGCAGTTGAAACGGTTCATTATTGACGGAGGCTGATTTCTGCCCCCACTCACCCCCCACCCCCTCGCCCTCCCACCCCCAACAAACAGTATCGTCACTGTCACTCCTTCCTCATTGCTGATTTATTGACATTAGGGTGAAATTACAAGGTCATGGTGATTTGCAGTCCCTAGGGATTACAGCAAACGCAGCCATCTGTCATGAGCCTCAGCTTCCCATTATGAACTGACTAAATCACTTACCGATGCGAAATGGCAATGACCTTCTGTGCAGGAATCAAACGCCTTTGGTGACCGGGAATCCAGAGAGGAAGTAAAGTCCCAGCATATATCTGAGAGCGCCATTGCCGTCACACAAGGGAAACCGCCCTTCGCGAGGAATGTGAAAGCGGCGACCACTGAATGTGCTCCGAGACGCAGCTCGGCGCGAATAATAATCACGATAACCATAATAACCCTGGCATTTGATGTCGCGCTTTTCGCGTCTTATCGACGCCTCAAAGCGCTTCACAGAACACGCCGTAAAGTGAATCGACCGTATATTTTGTGGGCGAAACGCGGCAGCCGATCGCGCGCAGCAGCAGCAGCGTCCCCCCCACAAACAGTCGTGGATTGAAATGACCGATTTTTAATATCGTGTTTCGTTTGGATAGATTTACTATCAGGCGTGTGTGGAGTAAAGGGAACTTGCCCAAGATTTCGCCCTGACCTGCCCGGATTCGAACACAGGTGTGTCACGCCTTGTATAAGGCGAGTACTCTAACCACAGAGCTACAGGAGCTCCACACGCGATAGATTGACAAACCTTTCGGAATCGTGATAAAGGAACTGGAATACAATGACCCTCTCTCGATCAGGCAGAGGGTGAAAAGGAGCCACATTTAGGTGCGGACTTTGATGATGGTGCCTGGCCAGAGACCGCAGCAATACATTGGCCGATTGCCATCCGTGCACAGACCATCGAAGGAAATGTACAGCGCTAATTCCAACCGAGGCCTGAGCAACAACGCATGTGTCTGTTTAAACAGTTACCGGTAATCACATGCGCTCAGACTTCAGCATTATAAAATTTGCCTACCAACGCACAGTCACCACACTTCACGGTAAAAATTCTGCGAAACGCTTTGAGACGTCTGGATCGGGTGCAGCCTCAAATGCAAGGTTTGATATGAGAAGCATAGAAATTCACAGCACAGAAGAAAGCCATTTGGACATTTGTGCCTTTTAAGAGCAATCCTGTCAATCCCATTTACCCGGTATCTCTTTAGCTTATTCCTTTTGTAGGTGTTTATTCCGTTTCTCTTTTAAAGCTAATGTGCATTCTGCCTCAAACACTGCTCCTGGTAATTCAAATTTCGCATTCCAACAATCGTGTGTGAATAAAAATACTTCTAAACTTCCCATTTGATTGTTTTCCACTTTAAATTGATGCCCTCTAGTCACTGACTCACACGGCCATAGAAATAATTTCTACCTATTGACTCTATTAAACCCTCATAATTTTAAAGATCTCTATCACAGCATCCTTGAACGTTTTATTTGTTTCGGTGAATGTGCCCCAGTTTATCAGACGCAGTTAATCACACCTTGGCTGTTTGCGGGACAATACTGCGCACAAATTGCCTGCATGTTTGCCCGAGACACAATTTGCAAACTACACTTTTCAGTAAATCCGGTGAAGCGCTTTGAGACATCTTCCTGTGTTCAAAAACGCCATATTCAAACGCTAGAATTATTATATTATTATTATTTCCATAAAGCCTGCATAATCTTATCATGAACAAGTTATATTAATAACAGTAATCCTGGTGTTCGATATAGTATCTTATCAAGTCTTCGAGACGCCGCAAACACGGAACGTTTCATGTCAAATAAACATCTCGCAAAATATGTTTGCTAGAAATCGCTTGCCCATCTGTGCCTCCCCACACCGTGGAGCTGAAATCAATAACTAAGCAGGGAGAGGCTCATGAGATTATTCGCTATTTATGGAATTTCTGCACAATGGGTTCATTTTATATAGATATATATATTTTAAATGACTGTGATTTGATCAATTAAAAACAAGCACCAAAACATGAAGTGGTGATTAGCTTCGCTTAGTTCGCTGTTAATATGACTGTTCGTGCATGCCGAGGTTGTCTATGGGTGAAGGCTGCACAATAGGGAGAGAAAGCCCATTGGAATGTCAGGCACATAACCGCGATTCTCACTCCTAAGGTCAACTGTGAACTCACATAAATCAATCTCATTACTCTTTGGCTCAATGTAATCTTCACCCTGAACCAGCGCAGAGTACCAGTTACACTCGCCTCGTCCCGATGGTGTTATACTCGTACCAGTAAAATCAGGGCTGACTTCCTCACCAGGCTTGGGAGATCGGGTTTTATAATTGACTGCTATTGCCCTAATCGTTAATTTTCCTGTGTGACCCGAGACATATCTAAGACTCGTTCAGACTGTTCAACACAGTCAGGCGCTCCTCAAAAATACTCTGCTCCAATTTTCTCTCTACGTGCAACCTTAACAACAACAACAAATTACATTTATAGAGCGCCTTTCACGTCGGGAGGACGTCCCAAGGCGCTGAACAGGAGGCGTGTGACCCGAGCTGGGAGGGGAGTGTTTGGGAAGGGGTGAAACACGAAGGGGGAGGTAAAAGAGTTCGGGGTGGAACAAAAGGCACGACCGAAGAGGAAAGTCTTCAAACCGGCCTTGAAAGAGGAAAGGGAAGAGATGAAACGGAGGGATTGAGGGATGGCATTCCATAGGGTGAGAGCGGAGAAACTGAAGGCCCGGCCTCCGATGGTGGGGCGGTTCGGGCGGGGGGCTTGGAGCAGGCCAAGTCCTGCTGAATGGAGGGTCCGGGTGGGCGTGTAGGGGGAGAGTAGATCGGTTAAATAGGGCGGGGCGAGGCCGTGTAACACCCTGGAAACTTTGGCAAAAATTGTTCAAGTGTCAAGAGTTTTTTTTTCAAAAGAAAGTTTGTAAAATGAGCACCAAAAAACACATTCATTCCTTCAATAATTGGGTTCACAGTCTCGTTCCTCAAAGGCATCTCGAGCTGTGGTGCTATTTCTTTCGGTGTCAGCCTGGATCAGTTGGTGGAACTCCAGCCTCCTTAGTCGGACGGACGCGGGTTCAGGCCCCAAGGTCAGGACTTCGAACTCATCATAAGCCTCGGCTAACACTCCCAATTTAGTGATGGGACAACGCGGCATTGTATGAGTTGCATCATTCAGGTGAGATGTTAAACCACCTTACTTAGACTATGGTAATCCATGGGGCTTGAACTCACAATCTTCTACCTCAGAAGTGAGAGTGCTCTAACCGAACCAGGCGGGCATTTCCTGCCTCTTCCCACGGTGTGAAAGCACGTTTCGGTCCATTCCATCGAGGGGAAAGCGCTGATTTTTTGTTGTTGTTGTTGTCGTTGTTGTCTCTCTGCTCAAGGAAGACTCTGCCTTCACAATGCAGCCTGAATGGAGTAAACCAGTCCAGATAATGAGACGTGGCATATCATCAATAGTTTGTATGGTTAAAACTCAGCGCGTGTAAGTTCACCGAGGATAGAGTTCAACAAGCGCACTAAACATCACTGCAATTTCATTCCAGCCAGTCGCTGCGGACAGACACAGTTTATTGTTCACCCGCCCCCCCCCCAGCCCCCCACTCGAAGACAGTAAAATGCACAGTTATTTGCGGTGAAGAGCTTGGTTTGATACTTGACCTTGGGCTTCCCTGGGGGGCGCTTTGTGTAGATTGGGGATAATTGATTTCTAACTCTGATACATAATTAACATATTAAACAACAGGTTCAGCCCTCTCGGAAGCAAGTTAAGTATTGTTTGGTGCAGATTTTCCCCGGGTGTACGGGGGGAAAATCTGGCGACGCTAGAGGTGAATTTAAAGAGTAATCTCCTGTTTTGTAAATATTTCTCTGGGGTACGCTTAGACGATGCAGTTTGATGAACCTCACCCCAGGTTCAATTTAGCGGATGAGAAATTCACTCGTATGTTGCCGGCATTCCATATTTGGCTTTGTGTATTGTATAGAACGGGGGATCAAAAATGGGTGAGGAGAAATTTCATGTTGTTCTAGATTGCCTCTTTTTGGCCAGGAGTTTCAGAGCGTCCAGGATTTGACTAAAACTTACATAAGTAAGGGCTCAATTTTGAGGCTTTTTTGTTTAATAGGATGGTCAGAAATGCTGGTGCAAAATCGAGCAACAGGTGGATCTGGCTTCGCTCCCCCCCCTCCACCCCCCACAGAGCTACACCTCGCCGATCAAATGCATTATAGATGTAATTTGGAGCTGTCTCTATCTGGCTCTCAATGAACATGAACCTCAAGAGCATCTCTTACGGAACAAGCGTGTTTCCATTATTTATGTCAGCCGTAATCAAGGCCTTTCCAAATGGGATTATGCCAAGCTTTGTTCCGTGAAGTATCATACAGTTGCACTAAGGTACCCAAACTCATTTGACTTAACAGCTTTAGCGAGAGGAAACTTTATGCCACTTAACATTCGGTGGATTCGAGCTGTTGTCTCTAGGGAAAGCTGTGGCGTTTTGCACTGGACGCAGCAACGTAGGAATTTTAATATCTGTTTGATCGAAGCGATGGGTTCAGCTGATCAAAAAAACAACCGTGGGCAGAGAAACTTCAGGCCTTTTAATAAGAATCTTGGGGACACCATCTCTAGTCCGTCGATCAGTCGATCTGTTGTATACTTCGGCTGGAAGCAATCTTGTATCCTCTTTATGAAACAACAATTGTGGACCAAACTATAAATTATATATAGTAGCTTCAGAGTATGGGTGTCATTAGACTCTCGCTTTCTATCCCTCCCTCCTGCCCGTATAATAATAATCCTTGGATTTCGATATAGCGCTTTTCACGTCTTCTAGATGTCCCAAAGCGCTTCACAGAACATATTGTCAAGTGAATTGGGTGTATATTTGTGGGCGAAACGCGGCAGACAATTGCGATACAACAGTGTCCCACAAACAGTTGTGGATTGAAATGACCAATTTGTTATAGGATTTTTTTGGGGGGCGGATTATTATTGGACGTGTGTGTGGAGCAAGGAAACTTGTCCAAGGTTTCTCCCTGACCTGCCTGGATTCGAAACACAGGTCTCACGCTTGTAAGGCGAGCTCTCTAACCACGGTGCTACAGGACCCCCTTCCACCCTCTCCCCCTCCCCAACCCTCCCGATTCCCAGGGCCTCCATGTTTCCCCAAACTGGGTGAGCAGTTAAGAATTAGCCAGTTATGAAAATGACATCGCTCCACGATTCTAATTCAATGGTACTTAAGGAACTGATGAACAAGAAGTGTCTGAATGAGTTAGGTGGGGGAAACGGAGAGAGAGAGAGAGAGAGAAAGAGAGAGAGAAAAAAAGAACATTCTTCAGCTCTTGATTAATGAAAGCGTAACATAGTGGTAATGTCTCCTGTGGGATCTTTCATGTGTTAAATCAATTCTGTAATGGGACCCCAGAGGGCAAAAATCACAGCTGTTGCACTGGCTATTTCCATTAGCTTGTTGCTGGAGGTTTCGATGCTTCGTAGGGTTTTCGATGTCATTTTTACCTCTAATGACAATATCAACTCAATTTCCTTCTGATTGCCCATCGGATTGAAGAGCCCATCAATTCTTTAGCGCTCGCCACGTGCACAGGCTAATTATTTTGTTTTTGGTGAGGGAGAAAAATGTAATGACGTTGTTTTCTTGCCAAAGAGCTACCCTTCTCTGATTGATACCCTCTTCCTTTGTTTTAATCCCTTATGTGTGCTATCAACGTACGCTTAGAAGTCGGCGCAAGTTGTACCATATGCGATGCTCGAAAGGGAATGACATATCAAAAGTGATTGAACAAAGGGGGGAATCCTTAGTTATGTGTTACTTGAATTATCTGCGAGATATACAGTCACAAGGCTTTCTAGTGGGTCCTGTGAAGCACTTTGAGTTGTCCTCCCGAGGTGAATGCGTGGGAATAATTCAGAGATTACAGCGCGGTGGGAGTGAGGAGCACTGACTGTTTGTACCTGGGCAGCTGAGAGAGAAAGGCTCAGGCCTAGGGAGGTGATTAATCAAGGGATGCGAACTGTCATCTTAAGGCTCCGACTCAACATTGACAAAACTGAGCCTAGTTCCTCACTCCAGTTCCCAGAGCTTGCCTGGAGCTCGTCCACAGAATCTTCCTCCTTGTCGGCCTCCCCAACTCTTCCCTCCACAAGCTGCAGATCATCCAAAACTCATGCAGCTCATGTCCTCTCCCGCACCAGGCTCCTTGACCCCATCAACCCCACCCTCGCCCGGCTCCACTGGCTCTCCCATCCCTCAGAGGATAGAATTCAAGATCCTCGTCCTCACTTTCAAGGCCTTCGATGGCCTTGTGCCTTCCTACCTCTCTGACCTGCTAACCCCTATTAACTCCATTTGTTCAGCAGGCTCTGGCCTGCTCCACGTCTCCCACCCAAAGTGCCCTACAATCGGCGGCCGGTCTTTCAGCTTCTCTGCCCCTACACTTTGGAACTCCATCCTACACTCTCTTCACCTTGCTCCCTCCCTTGCCTCCTTCAAGGTCCGATTCAAGACCTTCCTTTTCAACCATGCCTTCAGCCGTGGAGCTCCTGTGGCTCAGTGGTTAGAGCGCTTGTCTTGCAAGCCAGCGAGACCAAGCTGGGGAGACCTGTGTTCGAATCCAGGCAGGTCAGGGCCAAACCTTAGGCAAGTTTCCTTACTCCACACACACACACACACGCGCCTAATAATAATCCCTCCAAAAAAACACAGTAATAATCAATCATTTCAATCCACGACTGTGTGTGGGACGCTGCTGTGCGCAATTGGCTGCCACGATTCGCCCACAAATATATACAGTTAATTCACTTTACAGTATATTCTGTGAAGCGCTTTGAGACGTTGATAAGATGTGGAAAGCGCTATATCAAATGCAAGGATTATTATTATATTATTCAGCCGCCCCCCCCCCCCCCCCACCCCACCACCCACCTCTCTGCCCTCCCCCACACAAGGCTGACACCCCACCACCACCACCACCAGACTCATGTCCTGACTCCTGACTGTTCGGCGCCTTGGAAAATCGTGATAAGGTCTTTGGATCATTTTGAAAAAAAGTGGGATGAAAGGAAACATCTCAGTTTGTCAAAGAAAATTAAATTAAACCCAATGTAAATATTCTCTCATCTACTGTATCTGGATTCAAATAGCACAGATCAAACCTCAACCAATCTCTTGAGAGACACAAAGAAAAACCCCCCCACCATATTCAAGAAGATGCAAAGAAATTTTGATGTCCAACATTTCAATTTTCGGTCAGGAAACAACCAAAACATTGTTTAGAACAGCGGAATTTGGTTTCCAATAAGAAGGAGCGAAACAAAAACAAACCTGTCAATAGGAATCGCTCTAGATTGCATTGTAACTCTAATCATCTATGCCCAGCAAACAAGCAGTAAATAGTCTTTAGCCACCACGCAAGCTTTGATCAATATTATTCATGATCTTTTTTTCAGTCAAGTTTAAACACTCCAGGGTTTTGCTTCCAAGACACGAATGGCATCGGTTTCTTTTCATGCGTAAAATGTGAGGATCAGGTTTTCAAAGGGAACAGTGGACACGCTGGCCACACGTAATATACACTCTGCAAGATATGTGAGTAGCTGGAATGAGGGGCCTGGCTGCTGGATACGAGGCGATGTGAGTGACGGAGGCACTAAGCCAGCCGGCCTTGGGGTCGCTGCGATGCTGAAACCGCGAGGTCCATTGAGAGACTTCCCGTGACTCAGTCATTGAACTTCACGGCAAAATCCTGCAAGACGCTTTGTTATTCTATCGCTGATACGGTAACAACAGCAACAACTTGCATTCATATAGCGCCCCCTCAAGCAGGAAAGCGTCCGAGAGCGCTTGTCACTATTTTAGGAAGGAGACCCACATAGCTCCGGTAGCTCAGTGATTAGCGCACTCGCCTTACAACCTGCGTTCGAATCCAGGCAGGTCAGGGCGAAACCTTGAGCAAGTTTCCTTACTCCAGACACACAAGGCCTAATAATAATCCGTCACCCCCCCTCCCCCACCAAAAAAACCCCACAATAATAAAAATTGGTCATTTTCAATCCACGACTGTTTGTGGGGACGCTACGGTGCGCAATTGGCTGCCGCGTGTCGCCCACAAATCAATTCACTTTACAGTACATTCTGTGAAGCGCTTTGAGACGTCGCTAGGATGGGAAATGCGCTATATCCAATGCCAGGATTATTATTATTATGAGCCACAAGTACAGAGTACTGTACAATAGCTGTGCCTCTGTGGGCAAATGCCAAATCTAATTTGCACACAGCGAGAGCAGATGAATAAGTGTGTTGAGCAGGACCCCAGGTGAAATTCCATACTGCTCTGGAACTGATACGTTCGACAGCAACCAGAAAAGCTTGTTGTCTGTCTTTTTTTAAAAAAAATTTGCCCTGCTTCACGGGGAAGCTCTTGGCCCAAACTCGACCTGGCTGAGATTGGGAACTCGCTCACTGCCTGAATAATAATAGTAAGTCCTTGAGTCCTGAGGCTCAGTGGTTTAATCACTCGAGCCTCGCAAGCGAGAGACCTGGGTTCGATTCACGGCAGACCAGAGCGAAGCCGCCACACGCCTGTTAATAATCCCTCAAAAAAAAAAAAATTGTCCCTCTCTCAATCCACAACCGAATTGCCGTGCGCAATTGGCTGCCGCGTTTCGCCCACAACTATACAGTCAATTCACTTTACAGTACATTCTGCGGAGTGTTTCGAGACGTCTAGAACACGTGAAAAGCACTGTATCAAACACAAGGATTCTTCTTCTTCTTTTTCTTCTTCTTCTTATAATCTCTGATCTGGAAAACCAAAGCCAAGACTCACAAGACTGGTCCCCGCTCCATCTAGTTACATTCCTATCATAAACCCCTGTAGTAAAAGTAGTAATGTTGCAGAACGACAGATTGCAGTTCATGTAAGTAATCATACGGGTTTATCATTGCATGCAATTATATCACTCTTGTGAATTATTTTCCACTGACTGCATCTCCACAGAGTTATTAGTCTATTAACAGAATAAGGGTCCATTAATAGACACATTCGATGATATTTTAGTGCTGAAGATCTAACGGGCAGGAGGAACGCAGCCTTATTTCCGCAGACCCAGGTGAACCTTTGAGTATCGGGTGGCAGAAACTGCTTTTGCTTCAAGTGCTTTTCATAACGCAATTAAACAAACAATCAGAAAGCTGACAGCTCTCAACCACGTATAATGAGGTAAAGTGATAGCTCACAATGGATTCTCTGCATTGATCATTTTATTAGCCAGATGGAAGAATGACAGACTATCCGCATTCTAATTGTGAAATTTGTAAAATTCAGTTTGATGATGTTTCGCTTGAAGGTTTCATGGATTGGAAAATTAAACACCCACATAAACTACCTTACGATTCTTGCGGGCACTTAAAATTCTTGCGAATGTTTAAGGTTTTCCATACTGTTTATTAAAGTCTAATCATTGCACAAAATGGCAAACTGAAATTGACACCTTTTAACAGCTGGGTTGCAAAACCACAAGTTTAAAGGTGTTCAACTATTAATTATAACTTAACTCAAATGTTCATTCTATTACTGTATTCCTGTAGCTCAGCGGTTAGAGCACTCGCCTCACAAGCGAGAGACCTGGGTTCGAATCTATGTAAAGCGAAACCTTGGGCAAGTTTCTGATTCCACACGCCTAATAATCCCTCCATAATAACAATAATAATTTGGTCACTCATTCCATGACTGTTGGTGGGACACTTTTGTGTTGGCACCCTCAAATATACAGTCAAGTCGCTTTACAGTATATTCTATGAAGCGCTTTGAGGCGTCTAGAAGATGTGAATAGTGCTATATCAAATGCAAGGGTGATTATTATTATTTCCAAGGTCTTGCCTCAAATCCGGCTCAAAATAAGGGCAATTGAGACTAGATTCAACCTCAGAAGAGCTCTTTTTAGAGCTAGAATTATCAATAACAACAATAATTTGCATTGATGTAGCTGGTTGCTCTCCTTAATGAGCTTCAACATGTCGCCTGAGCAAAGTGAGAGAGGGGGGGGAAAGTTGCTTGCTTCCCTCGCAATGATAACTCCCATCTCGAAGAGAATCAAAACAATGCCAAGCATAGATTGAAAATGTTCTGTTGTGAATTCGTATGTCAAAAGGAACGAGGAGTTTCTGAATCATCCTGATTTGGGTCCAGATTTCTCATCAGGCTGCTGCCAAGCACAAAGTTACATAGGAAGTATCATAGAATCATAGAATCGTTTGGCACTAGAAGAGGTCATTTGGCCCGTCGAGTCTGTGACAGCTGTTTGAAAAGAGCTATCCTAAGTCAATCCCTCTCCCCGGCTCTCTCCCTATAACCCCGCAAATTAGGGTAACTTAAATTGGAAACCGAGTTGGATTCATGTTTTTTTTTCCTTAGTTGTAACAGATTGGAGACAAAATACTGGCAAAAAAAAATATTAGCATTGTAGCACTGTATTGAAGACCAAAGCCAAAAGGCTCAAGTTATAATCCAAACCTTACAAGCACATTACAACACAGGCACCTCCTTTTGCCAAGTCCACCCAGGTCATAACCAAGGGTCTGTTTTTCCAATGGGGAGAACTGCAAATTATAATAATAATAATCCTTGCATTTGATAAAGCGCTTTTCACGTCTTCCAGACGTCGCAAAGCGCTTCACGGAACAGGCTGTAAAGTGAATTGACTGTATATATTTGTGGGTGAAATGCGGCAGCCAATTGCGCACAGCAGCGTCTCCCACCTCCCCCCCCCCACAAACAGCCGTGGATTGAAATGAACAATTTTATTATTGTGTGTATTTTTGGACGGATTATTATCAGGCGCGTGTGTGAAGTTAGGAAACTTGCCCAAGGTTTCTTGCCCTGACCTGCCTGGATTCGAACACAGGTCTCACGCTTGTAAGGTAAGTGCTCTAACCACTGAGCTACAGGAGTTCCTCAAAGGGAAACAGCGGGGCGGGCACTGAGCGAGTGGAACTGAACTGAACAAAAAAAATCCTTGTTCTCCCACAATGTTGGGCATATGGCTGAAACCACTGACTGTTTTCAAACGCCACCTGTGCCCTGTTGCGAGCAAGGCCCTTCAGTCAGTTCTGCAGCATCACAAGTACAAGCAACAACATCTGTGACTGTTTTAATGATGCAATCTTGCTTTGTTGTATTTGGTACGACAACAAAAACACTCAAGAGTGCACACACAAGACTTGCTCTCCCGTAGAGATTGGGGAGGTCTGTGTAATGGGATTGGAGTTTATAAGAGGCAAGGGGGCTATCCGTCAGCTCACGGGCTTCGGTATTTAATTAAAGCCAAGGATATTTCACTGGGAAACGGCAGGAGGTGAACTGTCGTGGAGCTGGTCTGAGGGAGGGAGGGAGGGAGGGAGGGAGGGAGGGAGGGAGGGAGGGAGGGAGGGAGGGAGGGAGGGAGGGAGGGAGGGAGGGCAAAAAAAAAATAAAACCAAATCTTTCATCCGCAAAAACTGTGGCGTTTCACTCTGTAATCCGAACAACCTGACAGACTTGTTGACGAAATCTTAACAGAGATCTAAAAATGGCCAGAGTTTGGAGATACCTCAGTGGACAGGTCAAGTGAGAGACCTGGGTTCGTTTCCCATCAGGTCAGGGTGAAACCTCCACACACCTGACAATAATCCCTCGAAAACCTCCCCGCCAAAATAAATTGGTCATTTCAATCTACGAGTGTTTGTGGGACAGTGCCGTGCGCAATTGGCTGCCGCACTTTGCTTACAAATGTACAAACCGCAAAGCGCTTTGAGACGCCTAGAAGACCTGGAGAGGATTTATATCGAATGCAAGGATTATTATTATTATTATTATTATCATTCTCCAGCCTGGACACGAACCTGCCTCGGTCTCTGCAGGCGGCAGGTCGGGGTTCTGCTGGTGCTCGGGCGAACTGAGATTTTCACCCGTGAGACAGCTTCATCACGAGGACTGGAAAAGTCACCTTCAGCAGCGCGGAGGGAAAAACCACTGGAGCTCGGCTCCGCGCAGAAAACAGGCTAATTAACATGTGAGCAATCAGAACTAATTAGTACTAAATTTAACAACTAAAGCACATTGAACTGGTGTCCAGGGGCAGAGGATGTCAGCGGAGTTTTGCGAGTCGCTCCTCTCGCATCTCTGCCACTGCCTTTTTCTTCTCTCTCTCTCGTTGGTGCTCCTCGTTAACCTCGCTCTCTATACAAAAAATTACCTCGTTTCGGAGTCGGGCAAATTTGAAAAGAAAATCGGCTAGAACAATCCGAATACAGTAATTAGCTCTCTTACACAAAACGCTGGCTGCTACAGAGGCTTCAGGTGGTAATCCATTAAACTAGAGGATTTCAGGGACCTGAGTTGAAGCCTGAGGGTTTCCTAATCCAAAGGTTCATCAACAGCCATTAACTGGAAGCGAATGTTTTACTTGCAGGGGAGGGGTGGGGTGTGTGGGGGAGGAAACGTGCTCGCAAACTCCAGCAGGAAACAGAAACGGACACAAACTGGGAAGAGCTTGTCTTCTGAATAAGACGTAGCCACATTGCCGGCCACGAAAGCATTGTAAAGTTTGCAATAATAATACCGCATGTGGGTGACTTTCCTACGTTATAAGAAGCGGAATAAGGTTTCATCTGGGGTGAGCTGGTTAAAAAAAAAAGTACTGTCTCTGAATGTTAATCGTCATCTTTGCGTTTCGTAGAGCGTCTCACCGTGTTACCCGAACGTTTTCAAAAGCCGATCAACTATAGAATGCGGGCATTTTTGCGGGCAAATACCGCAGCCAATTGGGGCACACATACCCAGCATCCCACAAACAGCCGTGGAGCGAGTGACGGGATGAATGAGTTTTGCCAAGGTATTTTCCCGGCGCGGAATTAACACCATCGACGTTTCGACACACCACAAACAACGTATCGAGTGGCAGAGTTATTCGATGGATGGGAAGTGTGGTTGAGAAGGGATCAATGGTCGGTATCAGATTTTGCTTTATGTTCGTCAATCCTTGCAGTTTTGATAGCATCGTATCACATCGTCAACATCTCAAAGCGCTTGGCAGGATTATTTTTTTTTATTGTTGTTTTATAAAGTGCGGTGGCTGTGGATTTGTAGGCAAACAGAGCAGCCAGTGTGTGCACAGCAATAGTCCTACACACAGCCGTAAAAGTCCACATATGTATCTGGAGGATCGTTGCCCAACACCTCAAAATGGACTCGCACCATTGGTTAGGCAATTATTGATCTGCAAACCATTGGGTCCACCAGTGATGCACAGACCACGTTCATTCTTCATTGGCAACCACTGTGTGAGAACAAAGGGACAATGTGGACTCCAGTAGCTCAGTGGTTGGCGCACTTGCCTTACAAGCGATAGATCTGGGTTCGATTCCAGCCAGGGCAAGTTTCCTTATTCCACACACGTGATAATAATCCCTCAAAAAAAACAATGGGTCATTTGAACCCTGTTTGTGGGACACTGCTGTGCGCAATTATTGGCTGCTGTGTTTCGCCCACAAATATAGTCAATTAATTCACTTTACAGCATATCCTGCGAGGCATTTGATGTAGTGCTTTTCACATCTCATCGAGGTCTCAAAGCGCTTCACAGAATACACCGTAAAGATGTGAAAAGCGCTATGTCAAATGCAAGGATTATTATTAATGTCTCTTTTGAAGCACGCAGCCTTTGACAGTGCAGTGAGCACTCGCTCGCTTGCTCGCTGAGCTTCAAACCCGGGCTAGAGCTGTACTGGTACAAGCTCAACCGTTTTAAGCCCGATCCGGCTGCAGCCCAAGCCATTGTGTGTGTAAGTGGGTCAGTGGCAGGACTGGTGGGAGTAGGCAACGTAGACCGATCTCAGGAGCCGAATTCTCCAATGTAAACCAAGCCATTAGCTTCACTTTAAAACGCATTCTTCTCATTACCGCCGACTGATTAAAATCATTTATTAAACACGAGGGAGGGAGGGAGGGAGGGAGGGAGAGAGACAGAGAGAAAGAAAGAGCGAGAAACAGAGAGAGAGAGAGAGAGAGAGAAACGCCAAATGCTGCAATGTTTTGACGCTGTTTCGCTTTTGGTTTTAAATACAAGAGTTCAACTAAAATGGAGGACATCAGGGATGGGGTTTAAACCTTCTCCAGGGGCTGCTGCTCAGAGTATTAATGCGCCGTCTTATTTATGAGCACATCTCGATGGGATACTACTGACGTTCAGACAACTTTTTTAAAAAATTTATTTTCTCTACTTTGTAGAGTATCCTGGCAGATACTCTATAAGCCTTCACTTGTACATTGTTTGCACCCCTTTGCCTTTCCTCTGTGGTTGGTAGAAATCGCAATTTATTTTATGCCTAAGCTGCCTATTCTATTCCGACCGGACGGACAGGATTTACACTACAATAGGAGAAACACAGACTCTGGGTCTGTGAAGCTGGTAAACATTACAAGCAAAATCTTTCTTCACTTTGTACCACGCTGCCTACATGTTCTCTCGGGCGTTTTGGATTAGACATTCGTTGTGCAACTGTTGGCATCCAGTTGTTGGGTTTGCCAAAGGAACTTGCCAGCAATTGCAAGAAGCACTTTGAGACCTTTTAATATGATAGAATCTTTCTTCAAGAAAGATGTTTTCCCTCCCTCGGTTCTCCCTCCCAGCCCTGGTTCCTCCACTGAACTCGTTAGAAGATCAGCTATGATCTTATTAAATGGCGGGGCAGGCTCGAGGGGCCTACTCCTGCTCCTATTTCTTATGTTCTCTTATATATTCCTCCATCTCCCTCACTGACACAAGATAACTGGAATCCAGTTATCTTGTGTCTAAGCCAGGTAGGTTTGGGAGACAATGTTCATCACCAATAGATTGGTTCCTTGAGTTGCTGCCTGATCTTGTTTAGGATCAGTCGCTGTCTGGTATCTGTGCTGCAGACTGTCACAGACGTTGGTCAGTTATACAATGGAGTGAGTAGAGCAGTATTACATCAATGGGTACGACACTCCCAGAGACACTGCGTAACACACACCAACAGAGAGGAACACTAATGCTGTATAGCACTGACAAGCCATGGTTCACACTTTGAAACCTCTTCCCCAGTGCGGAGCTTAATTGTTCTCCTTAGTCACCGTTACTATTCCGTGATTTGTTCCCTATTCCCTGCCCCCAGTGACTGCTCTGCCCTCCAAGGTCCTGCCAATGAGCCAGACTGAGCTATGCTGTCATCAGCAGCGCCCTGGAATTCTGCAAGCCCACCTAGCCCAGAGACCCCCACCTTAGTGTACAGAATATACTGTAAAGTAAATTGAATGTATAATTTTGTGGGTGAAACACAGCAGCCAATTGCACACAGCAGTGTCCCAGAAACAGCCATGGATTGAGATGAACAATTTTTGGGGGAGTGATTATTATCAGGCGATGCGGAATAAGAAAACTTGCCCAAGTTTTCGCCCCGACCTGCCGGGAATCAAATCCGGTTCTCTCGCTTGCCAGGCGTTTGGAGGAGGGTGAAGAAAGAAAAGGAAATTACACTGGGCAGTGAAGAGAAAACCAAATACATTTAACTTTATTCATAGGAAATGGAGCATTAAGAACATTTAGATTCACTTAAAAACGAAATGAAGAAATCGGGCGGCGATAGTTCAGGAATGGGCTAAGCTTCAAATGAATGTTGCTCATCTGTATTCACAGGTGAAAATGCAGGAATACTCTACAAGCTGTAAGTTTCAAAGGGGTATTGCTGCAAGAGTGTCTGATGGAAATAGAGATTAGGAAAGAGACACTTGTTAGAAAGCCGGATCCTGAAAGCTGATCAAACAGCAGCTACTGACGGAATGTGTCTGGGAATATTAAAGGAGGGAATTGAAGGAACAGACAGAGGTTCAGTCGAGACTTGCAATAAATCGTGAGGAGAAAGGATAATTCTAGGTAGAAACAGCAAACTCCTTCCTGCCTTTACTTTTCCCAAATGAGCAACATTTTCAAGGACAGATCAGTTAGTTTATAGTACTGTAGTTGTACAAGGCATCATAATAATTAATAATAACTCATTATTACTATTGCTGCGTTCTGCCCACAAAGTACACGGTCAATTCATTTTATAGTGTATTTTGTGAATGGCTTTGAGACTTGTCAAAGACATGATAAGGCACTACATCAAAGGTATGAATTATTATTATTATGTTATAGGAGTTCATTTGAGGTCGATATAATACAGGCATTCTGTTGAAACAGAAATCTGCACAATTTCAGAAATATACAGCTATTTTGGAGACGTTTTGAGAGTTTGACTGGTGGACTGGTCAATAAGGTAAATGTCATTGATAATCCACACACACACGCACACATGTATATGGTTCAGTTTGAATTCAGGAATATATACTGTTTCAAAATATAGAGAGTAGCTTTCCATATTTTTTTTACATTTCCAATTAGAACTAAATTTGAAAGGCTTCATCCAATTCCACACCATCAGATCTTAAGACAAAGTGTCTTTTACAGTTTAAGTTCCGGCGAAAATTCGGGCTTCGGATAATCACACATCAACTTCCAGTACAGTCAAAGGCTGATATAATCCTTGCATTTGCTATAGCGCTTTTCACATCTTTTCGACGTCTCACAGCGCTTCACAGAATATACTGTAAATTTAATTGACTGTATATTTGTGGGAGAAACGCGGCAGCCAATCGCGCACAGCAGCGTCCCCCACAAACAGTCGTGGTTTGAAACATAAAATAAACCAATTCCTATGATATTCATCGCCCCCTTCCCCCCATCCCCCCACCTCCTCTCCTCCCCCCTCGATCTTTGCTCTCAGCCATTGTTACATCCTCTCAACTCTTGCAATTGCTTCAGGGCCAACTCGTCATAATGCGTCTATTTTGAGTCGCACAAAACACATATATTGTTTCCGCCTAAAAGACTCCAAAACGTCGTGGGTCGTGAAATTCGAACTTAAAAGGGAAAAAAAAAAAAATATCGCAGAAATGGGGAAAGGAAAGAGCAGGAATGCAACATTTGTTCAGACAATTGGAAACAGCAGGTGGTTAGAACTTAAGCGACGTTTCTCACAATGTCGGAGGGCTGACTATAGAGCAAAGGCGTTCCACATGGATTGGTCCGCGGTTAAACCTCTTGTGTTCAGCATTTTCAATAACATGGGTGAAAGGATTATGAATAGGTTTCCCACATTTCGCCATCATGCAAAATCGTGGGAGGTGTCAAATTATGATAGGGAATCCATCAAGCGTGCTTAAGAGTTTCCAAACTAAATTACCGAGAATTCCACACGTGGATGGAAATTTCCCTTTGCCTGGGATGCTTGAGTGTAAAGAATATAAATTTGAAAAAAAAAACGGACATAATGTTCAGTGCGTAGACAGCAGCACAGCGAACTATCTGTTAAGACGGTTATCCGTTTTCTACAATATCCTGTTCATTTATTAATGAATACAGTGCTTGCATTTAGCATTAAGTTCTATAACTGGCAAACCATCTAAAAGCGCTTCACAGATAATTACTGTCGAGTGTAGTGACTGGGTATTTCTAGGACAACCCAGTTGGCAATTTACACAGAGCAGGGTCCCACAAATTATCCTGAGAGAAATGATCAAAATGAATATGGAGGTGAAGTCGCTCTGTCACACGTGTTAAGAATAATAATAATCCTTGCATTTGATATAGCGCTTTGCACGTCTTCTAGCAGTCTCACAGCGCTTCACAGAATATACTGTAAAGTGAATTGACTGTATATTTGTGGGCGAAACATGGCAGCCAATTGCGCACAGCAGCGTCCCATAAACAGTCGTGGATTAAAGTGACCAATTTTTTTTTTTTTTCGAGGGATTATTATCAGGCACGTGGAGTAAGGAAACTTGCCTAAGGTTTTGCCCTGCCTGGAATTGAACCCAGGTCTCTCGCTTGTGAGGCGATCGCTCTACCACTAACCACTAAGCGAGCTACAAGACTCCACAAGACTGTTCTACAGAAACGTCCTGGACTGATGAGATAACCCGGGGTTTTTAGTGAACACTCGTGGAGGGGCTATTGCTCTTTCCGTCAAATTCCATCAAATAATTGACCAAATAATTGACCATGGAGAAGCACACCAGCTAAGTTGCATTTGACAGCATCTGCTGGATAAGACTAATAAAGAAATGTATTTAACCGATAGTACCATAAAAACCACACAGATGCTCAAAAGAACGGTTATGTAAATCTGAGCAGTAATGTGCTAACTGCATCTTGCAGACTCTTTCAACCTATCAGAGTATTCTTTAAATTGTAACCCAGTGAATACTGCAAGAGGGTGATCTAACCAGCAAACCATTTATTGGTAAATGTGGCCACTGTGTAGTTATGGAGCTAATAATAATAATAATAATCCTTGAATTTGATACAAATGACGTCTCAAAGCGCTTCACAGGATATACTGTAACTGAATTGACTATATTTGTGGGTGAAACGCGGCAGCCAATTGCGCACAGCAGCGTCCCCCACAAACAGTCGTGGATTGAAATGACCAATTTTATTATTGTTGCAATATTATTGAGGGACTATTATTAGGAGCGTGTGTGGAGTAATAAAACTTGCCCAAGGTTTCGCCCTGACCTGCCTAGATTCGAACACAGGTCTCAAGTTTGTAAGGCGAGCGCTCTCACCACTGAGCTACGCTCCACGAGTGAGCGTACAAAACATTCAACGCTGTTCCTGAAATCGCACCGTACTCCAGTTTTGAATGGAGTCCAAGGGAAATGGCCGTACGTCTCTTGGACTTCCTTGGTGCAAATTGCACTGTTCCTCTGATCACCTCCTCCAGCAATCGTCTCTCTCTTTGGGAACTCGGAACTTAGTCACTATAGTACAAATCTTACGAACGTCTCATTATATATAAAAAAAAACAAAGACCCAATTTCTCTGTTCAGGCGCAGAAATACACGATACAATGTACCTTCCAGACCAGTTTGACTTTGAGACATTTTTTTGTTCACGTGAAAGGTGCTATACACGTACAAGGTACTGTTGAAAAGACAGGTGGGCAACAAAGAGATACTATTTTGACATCAGCGTAGGAGTTAGATAAAAGCTTCCAGTGTAAAATGTGCGAGCAAATTTGAATGACGGGTGGAGCTAGATTAGCTGAACGGCCTTTTCCCATTCCCATCTTTCGTCCTTATCGCATTGAAATTACCCGCACCGCGTATTCGCAGACAAAACTGAGCCCATTTTAACACAACAAACAGTATTAAGCCTGACAGTTAACATAAGTATGTCTGGCTGGTATTAGGAATTCACATCAAGCTGATGCTGAGGCAGTAGACTATGAAAAGTATGTTATTCACTGTCAGACCGCAGCCTTACATCACTGATCAAAGCCGTGCCCTGTAGTACACTAGCAGTTCCCTTCAAAACTGTTGCTCAAAGCTTTCTCTCCTCGCCTTCTCTTTGAATTCTGCAGCAGAATTCTAAATAGTTTCGATATTACAAATCTCAGCCGTGCGTCACTTTTATTCAAAATCCCAATTGTGGCTCCCGCGTTTGGGCTGCACTTTGATACGCTGTATCAACAAATTGTCGGCTGTTTTCCAAAGATCTAGATTCCCCCAGTCGCATGGCGGGTTCCTCTTGTATTGAAATCAACCTCTCGTGATGAATCTGTATGCACGCACGTGTGGGTGTGTGTCTGTATGCGGGTGTGTGGGTGTGTGTGGGTGTGTGTCTGTATAAACAACAACAAAATTTCATGTCGGGAGGACGTCGCAAGACGCTTGACAGACAGTATTCTGGACGCGAGCTGGGGGTAGGAATTAGCGAGGGTGGAGGGGGAAGGGTCAAAAGAGGAGGGTCACGAGCGAGGCGAGGGTTGGAGCGAGCAGAGGGAATGAGGGTGGGCGGCAGAATGGCTGAAGGCCTGCCCGCCAATGGTGGGACAGGCGAGACAGGGGATGTGAAGCAGGCCAGAGAGAGAGAGAGAGAGAGAGAGAGAGAGAGAGAGAGAGAGATTTTGAAGTGCTTTGAGACATCTTCTCAAGATAAGGTGTCACATCAAATGCTAGGATTATTATTATTATTATTATTATTTTGTTATTATGTACTGTACTAAGTCTTGACTTGGATTTCACAAATGTTTTGTCTGCCCTTCGATTCTGACTGATCCAAAGAGAATACTTAACCGGTTTGGGTCTCTTTCTCAAATACTGTACTTTTGACGTCATTCTCCATTTCGACATTAACAACTTTTTTTTTAAAGAGAGCAAGACTCAACCACACAAACAACAACAACAACAACAACAACAACAGGCTTGACCACACAAAAAATAACAACAAAATCACATTTGTATAGCGTCTTTCACATCAGGAGGATGTACTGAGGCGCTGGACCCGAGCTGAGGACGGGGGGGGGGGGGTGGGGAGGGAGAGGAGTTGCCGATGGGTCCATCGAAGAGGAGAGTCTTGAGGCGAGACTTGAAGGAGGCCAGGGAGGGGGTGAGGCGGAGGGACTGCGGGATGGAGTTCCAGTGGTTGGGGGCAGAGTGGCCGATGGTTGGTTGGGAGCAGGCCAGAGCCTGCTGGGCGGAGGGGGGGCGGGCGGGTTGGGTAAGGGGGATAGGAGACACCTTCACCCACTGCGACGCTCGGGCTCGCAGCCAGCTGTGTGAATGAAGCGCTTGAGACGTTCCCCCCCCCCCCCCCCCCCATACGAGAGGCGTTGTTAGTTGCATAAACAGAAATGATTGCCGTTGTGCGCAGAACGGCCGGCTTTCGCTTGGCAGCAGTTCTCTGCGAGGCGCTTTGCGTTGCAATCTTTTCAGGCCCTGCATGGAACGCGAGAGTCACTGAACACATGAAGCCACAGCGATGCTATTTAAATGCTATTTAAAAACCTTATTTGCCAGCCTTCTAAATTGGGTAATCTCCCATTGCTTCCTCTAATTAAAACAATTGTGGCCACAGCGTCAGGTCTCTGCAGGGGGACGATTTAACATCCTTTAAACTCGTCCTGAAAATAACTGTGTTTTTCCACACACCCCCACCCTCCGCTCTCCGCACTGACCACTCGACCTCTCTTCCCTCCTCTTCAGAGGCCGTAATCGATGATTTAAAGTCTGCCGTTTCCGTGCTACTCGGCCCGTCTGCTTCCTGGATGGAAGCTATTGTTTCAAGCTGAAGATGACGGACTGCGGACTGAATCTTGGCAGTTTATCCATCATCCTGACTGGCTCCCCGTTGATGTCAAGCTAGGCCAAGCAAACCGCGAGAACAAAACTATTTGGTGAGCAATTCCAGCCGTCAACAAGAAAGCGTGGAAACTAAAAAATGCCCCCATTCAAAGGACCGTAAATTGGATTTGGACCTAGATTTTTTAGAATATCATTATCTCTTACACTGGGTGCCAGACACCTGTGGAAACCCATCACCGTGCTTAATAAGGGTATAACTGACTAGACTAAGAATTCCACACGTGTACGCCACTCCCACATGGAACATTTCTCTCTGTCTGGGTGGAATGTGTACTCGATCCCAGAATGATAACACCTAATTTGGGAGAGCATTTAATGCAGATTGGCAAGACCTAATACTTCGGAAACACAGAGTGTGAGTTGGGATATTGCTGGAGTTGAACTAGCTAACACTGTGCAACTTGCTATTGCTATGGAACGCTGTCTGTCAAGCTTTCTCTCTCTTTCTCCGCACCGACCTTCCTCTCCATTTAGGCCTTGGCTTGCGGGGTTAACAGAAACTGATCAGTCACGACAGTCAGAAGTCAAACAACACGCAATGGAGGAGTCCTGTAGCTTAGTGGTTAGAGCGCTCGCCTTTCAAGCATGAGACCTGTGTTCGAATCCAGGTAGGTCAGGGCGAAAACTTGGGCAAGTTTGGCTGCTGCATTTCGCCCACAAATATACAGTCAATTCAATTCACAGTAAATTCTGTGAAGCACTTTTCTAGAAGACATGAAAAGTGCTATATCAAATGCAAGGATTCTTATTATTATTAGTTCCCCACAATATCTCAGCAACGTTTTCGGTTCTGATGAAAGTTCGTTGACCTGCCTGAAACGTTGACTCGCTTTCCTCTCTCCATAGATGTTGCCTGACCTGCGGGAGTGTTCCCAGCGACCGCTGTTCACATTTCTCTTGACATCCTTTTTACTACACCTACCGAACACACGGTAGACAAAACAGAACGGGTACAAAAGTTACCAAAAATAAGCATTGTCGTCTAATCTATCCATCTCTCTATTCAAATTTCCAACACATGCAGGATCTACTGCCTTTATGTAAATGCCAGCTGTTAAACAAAACATTGGATGCAGTGTTGCACAAATCTTGTTCTCATCGCTTTCCATTACCGTGAGCCTCGCTATGATTCTGTATGACAATCACATCTTTTTTCATCGCATTACTCATCAAATTGCCTCCTTTTGTCATAATTCTTTACAAAAATATTTTCCATGTTTTACGTCAATTCTTCCCCGCGCACCGCCCATCTGATTCAGGGTTTTATTTCATTGTCAAATCAATGCTATTCCAAGCTGATACAATCTCTCTTCTGGGTAACTTATGCAATTTATCAAACACTCTGTAAAGACAATACCCCCTTAAGGCACCGTGTTATCCTGGTATGTTTTGCTCTCTAGCCATTTTGAATTAGTATCCTCTCCTCTCTTCGCGGTTTTCCCTATCGCTTATCATTTTAGAGCCCTGCAGCTCAGTGCTCAGAGCACTTGCCTTACAACCGAGAGACCCGGGTTTGATTCCTGGCAGGTCAGGGC
The DNA here is from genome assembly GCA_035084275.1 of Hydrolagus colliei. NCBI lineage: Eukaryota > Metazoa > Chordata > Chondrichthyes > Chimaeriformes > Chimaeridae > Hydrolagus > Hydrolagus colliei. The sequence continues at coordinate 848,092 of CM068758.1, read as the reverse complement.
GAAACCGTGGGCAAGTTTCCTTACTCCGCACGCCCGAGAATAATCCCTCAAGAAAAATAAAACAATAGTAAATTGGTCATTTCAATCCACGAGCGTTTGTGAGACACCGCTGCCGTGTTTCGCTCACAAATGTACAGTCAATTTACTTTACAGTATATTCTGTGAAGCGCTTAAAAGACGTGAATAGTGCTATAGCAAATGCAAGGATTATTATTATCTCTATGAAATAACTGACATTCGTTCAACCGAAAAGACCTTACATAAATAGCAAGTTATACTAAGTTCAAAGCAATGTACTAATTGATCAAGCGCGCTGCATTCAGCGACTATTAAAGAGTGAGTATTTAAGAGAGATAGCTTAAGAGTTCTCATCAGTTACTGAATCTTTATTTCAGGTGTGAGCTATGGGTTTGAACTGTTGGTGGGAGTTCATGCAGGTAGTGAGATGTAGCCAGTTTATCAGTGCTGTTGCTAGATCTTATATATTGATTTATTTTGAAGTCGGCTAGGAAATTACTCACCGAAGAATCCAAGTTCTAAAACATTTAATCACTTTAACGATTTCAATTATGACTCGAGCACTCAAAGCAGCGCACGTATAAACCAGCCCGGAGATGTAGACATCAATGGGTCACACAAGAGAACTGCAAATGACTCACTACCTATTCCGACCCGTCGCACGTGTGCTCCACACAGAACGCTTTCACTCTCCCTTCAGTAGTAAACTGGTCACCTTCTGCCCATTATATAGGAGGTCTATAAACTGAAAGCCTTCCATTCAGACCAAAAGTACGACAGGAAAACTCACACAAGTCTGATCTGTACAACTCGCACAATCGCCCAAGTCATACCTCTTCCCAATTCCCCCATTGAATTCCTTATTCGGAGTCCTGTAGCTCAGTGTTTAGAGCACTCGCCTTACAAGTGGGAGACCTGTGTTCGAATCCAGGTAGGATGAAAGCTTGGGCAAGTTTCCTTACTCCACACTCCTGATAATAATCCCTCAAAAAAAAAACTATAGTAAATTGATCATTTCAATCCACGACTGTTTGTGGGACACTGCTATACTCGATTGACTGCCACATTTCGCCCACACATATATAGTCAATTCACTTTACTGTATATTAAGTATATCAAATGCAAGGATTATTATTCTTTAATATTCATAAGTTTCACACACTGAATAAGTCATATTCAGTGAATGGTCCCCACTGATACGACCTATGTGAGATTTACTGTCACAAAAATAATCCCTGCATTTATATCGCACTCTTCACGCAAGGTAATACTTCTGAGCGCTTAAAGCAAAGAATGTAGAAAATTAATCTGAAACTTACTTTACTAAACCATACTTTTCCACACAGATTTGACTTGCTCAGCAGCATGGCCCAAATCAGGACTTGACAGTACAAGTTAAAAATCCTAGACAGCAAGAGATAACAGAATATTGTGGCAATATGCTGTTAAAAGTATCAAGCGAAGAATGAGTTATGAGAAGGAAAGTACAACCTTCGTCATTTTATTCACGAGAATTTCCACTCGACTCTACAGCCATGAGTTATTCCAAGAAGGAAATCCTTTCCCTTCAGGGTTAACAGAAAACTGCCATTGACTGTGCAACGATAAAGGGTACATTTCTATCTATACCCTCCATTAATGTTCGGGGAAATAGAACAAGAGAGAGAGAAAAATACGGGGACTCATCATAAAATTAGAAACAGTCCAGTGTCATCTGCTTCTTAATTAAACTAGACTTTCAAAGTCGGGTTTACCCGGTAGAATTCATTGCCTGAAAGATTTTGGACAAGCAGGCCTGAAGGAGTAACATCGACAGACTTATTAGTAACCACAGAAACCAAGTGTTAATTAGGGAACGTGTGATCCCACCACCAGACTAATTTCCAGGAACGTGAACAATATGCAAAGAAGCTGCCTGTCTTACAATAAATCATAATTATACCCAACATTACACTGACACTAATGGTCTTGAGGCCGCGTGGAGGAATGCTGGTTAATTCATACTGAAGTCAAACGAGGCAACTAAATAACATCATAAAACCCGCAAAGAAATATGTTGGAATATTTAGCTTTCATCAACTGCACCAGGAGCTCTGGCAAATTTATGTTGCTAAGAATATGTGTAAAACGCCTTTAGCTAAAGAGACGCGTTCTATTTTCGTAACTTGCACGACAATAAAACGCGAGACACCACTGAAAAAGGTTCAACCTCACAGCTAAGCAAAGTCTCCGTTGAAAATTAAATCTCTGCTGGCAAGATTCTGAATTCCTTCCTTTTTGCCTCCTGTTGTTTGTGTTTTGCACAAAGTCCGTCACACCACAGATCACTGAACAAATAGATGTGTGTGTGTGGTGGGGGTTAGGGGGCGTGTGGGGATGGGATGCGGGGTGGGGGGGCATTGTAAATCTAAGGGGATTTGATGAGTCAGGAGGGTTTATGAATGTTGCAGTCGGTTTTGTCTTGAATATCATTTGGAGTTTGTGGAAAAATTGCAATATATCAAGGCAATTTTTCCCCAGAAGAAGCAGGGATTCTTATGAACGGGGAATTGAGATAGATAGTACTTGTGATCGGATGGATAAACCGTACCCAGAAATGACTGATGGATAACATGCAGATCTTGAACTGAAAGCTCATTCGCACCTTTGTGGGGGAAAAAAATATTGACTGGACTAGGGAAGTGTATTGTAAGTAAGCGTTTGTGCGACAAACATTCTTGTATCTGCAGTGAGTTGCATATTAACAAACGACAGACACTCAAAGCCAAACAGCGTCTCCTGGCATTTACGGGGATTGTGTGGTCTGTCTTGCCAACAGGATCACCCGAGGCAGTCACCTGCTGTGCAAATACAGTCGTCTGTCCCACGATAACATTTTCAGTCCCTTGTGGGTAAAGCAAAGTCATTAGCTGACGCTTACCTCTTTGCCCTCTTCTAATTATACCCCACGGAAAGGATTTTGGCAGAAGGTTTGCATTCAATCCGAGGTGACCCTCAACAGTCTCCAGTTATTATGAATGCTTTTTGATATTTCATGCCATGGCCAGGCAATAATCTACCAGAGGACATTTGTTCTGCTGTTAACCCATGCACTCGTAATCGCCCTGATTCAAAGGATCTCAGATTTCACCTAGGATTCGTCAGGAAAAGAATGATGCATTACAGAAAGGCAGTACTGTAGCAGAATTCACTCAACGTCTTTGACCATTGTATGATAATAAGGCTCCTTATGGAATCACGATGTACCCAGGACAAGCTATAAATTCGACGTGTTCCTTGCTGATGGGTACCTACAAACAAACAGAATAACGGGGCGAAAATACAATTTGAATGAGTAAACACGATAAATTTTAAGCGGCCCTCAATAAATTCAGACAAGGTTACCATAAGCGTTTGCAATGCTGATTTCTCTTTCCCGAAACTCAAACTAAGTGGAAACTAATGAATAAATAAATGAGTCGATAGCGCGTTATGGCTTTTGCCCAGCTGTCACTGATTCAGAATTCTTGCAATTTTACATGAACCATATTGTCCTTCGAGCTATCATCTGCCCTCCTGACTAGCAATTCTGTAGTGTGTGTGTGTGTGTGTGTGTGTGTGTGTGTGTGTGTGTGTGTGTGTGTATAGTGTAGGCAGGTGGTTTGCAGAACTGACTTGCCAAAGGGGTAAATATTTTAGGTTTTCAGAATACATTCTTTGAAGGGAGAAACAATATTTTTCTTGAAAACAGAAACAGCTGGATACAATCTTCAGAGGATGTCTGCCTCACTTTGTGTTTCAACACCAAACAACAAAATTACATTTATAGAGAGTCCTTCACCTCGGGAGGACGTCCCAAGGCGCTGAAAGGCTTTGCAGCCAAAGGTGCTCATCAACAGCGGAGAGACAGATCCAGCTCCTACCTTGTGATGTCCTCCCGCCATGAAAGGCATGATACAAATGTAATTTTGTTGTTGTGTGTTTCTTTGACTTAGTGTAACATGCATCAACCCTCGCTGATGCTTCATATCGACAGATAATTTTTTTTAACCAAAAGGTTTATTACCAAGGATGCTACGTGCGAAGCAGCTTTATTTCACAGTAAAATCCAGAGCCATCCAAAATCCAGCGGGGTTCGATAGAAATGGTGGATAAATCGTGCAGGAGTCCTATAATTGAAAAGAAACACAGTACCCAACGTCTCAAAGCGCTTCACAGGATGTACTGTAAAGCGCAGTGACTGTGTTCGGCGTAGAGTGGTCCATTTGCAAAAGCCATTTTTAACCTTTGTGGATGAAATAGAAAGGATATAATTACGCGTTGGTGGAGATCTTTGGGAGCGCTAATTCACGACAGCTGGCTTTTGGCTGATCATCCATTTATAAAACCTTACGCCTAAGTCTGCCGGCGATCCCCTCAACAGGGCCGCTGCCTTAGGACACAGTGATGGATGATGAATCATCTCAGCCTGTCTGTTGGGTCAGCCATGTTTGCATTGCAAATCTCAACAGCTGAGTTAAACTGCCGGCAGCCTCCGCAAAACGCAACCGTTTCACATCCAGAAAGTATCATTTGGTTTTTTGGGGAATTGTTTTTAAAAAAAAAAAAGGGGGTTCGAACTAAACTTTGTACGAAGTCTTGTCTTCTCACTAGATCTTTACAGTCATGAAATGCTTTTAGCGAGAGATGGGAGACAGTGAGTCATGAATAACACACTGAAGCAACAAGCACTGAACCAAATTCCAATTACACTTACTGTTCCTGTTTACAGATTGGCGCAGCCGCTAATAGATTTTAAATTGTTCTTCAGTCACACTCTGTTGATACACTCAAATTATGATGACACGTGAATTATTAATCCTAATCTGCAAACTATAAACACAGCAGCTGCACAGACCTGCAGGAGGGAAACGCACTAATTCGCGTCATCATTATCATCCGTGATAATTTTGCCGGTGATACCTATTGCTTCACAAACCACATTCCCTCTCAGCTCCCCTGGTAGGCGAGTACCATCCCTCTGTACAAATGACCAGCCTACAAATGTGTAACTGAACTTTTCGTCGCAATGTACTTCGAAGGTTTGAAGGAAATGGTGGATAAGTCGTGTAATAGTCCTATAATTAAACAGAAACAGTGAATATGGCATCAACCACACCGATTGAGTGTAGCAGATCGGAACTGTGCCTCAGTGAAAGAATTATATTGCAATTCAGTTGAAATACAGTTCCTTTAATGAACCGTCCAGAGTCCAGTAAGAATACACAAATTGCAGACATAACATTTGGGTTGTTAACTGTACCCTACAGCCCCCCCCCCCCCCCCCCAAACACGCCCCCACCTCCCCCACCCCCTCCATCCCACCATAATTCTGAAGTTATGAGTGAATTAACGCATTTCCCCTCTACCCACGTTTGTGAAACTGCTCCATATGGTTTGCAGATTGGGATTAATAATTCACATGATCATAATTTGAATGTATTAACAGCGTGACTGAAGCACCATGTTTAATTTATCTCATTGCTTAGCTTTGAGATACCCTTTGGCATGAATGTCGTTGTTTAAATCGTGGCCGATTCCATTTTGCCCACAGAAGAGTCAATCTACTTTATCCGTTTTTCCTGTGAAACGCCTCAATGGCGTGACAAGGCGCAATATCAAACGCGAGGATTATTATTGTTGTGTATCGTTATTTCACAGATAAATTAATTCTCTGCTGAAATAGCCTCCAAAGATAGATTGTATTGATCTTTTTCGCGCTCTGATTTGGGTGAACTGGGTGAAAAACAGCGCAAGAGAAACACGCTCAAATATCTACACAACAAATAAAGCATCCCACTGTGGAAGCTAGTTTTCTTCTTCGAAACAATATTCATGGCTGTTCCTCTTGGCTGCGTTTTCCCATCGCAACAACTCTGCATATATCTGAATATTAAGCGTGGGCTCAGCTGATGTTACCAGCAGAGTAGCTGATTCGATGGTGCGAGAGGTATATATGCTCACTCTTTTTTTATATAAAACTTGGAAGTGTTCGCTTCCAAAAGTCCCAGCAGTATACTCTATCCCGCTGAGCCATAAAATGAAGTTAGTCCTGGCACTAACAACTCCTGCTTCCTGCCAGCAACAGTATTGTGGCCAACGCATCTGAAACGCATGTTACAGGAAAATTGCGAGTTACAGTTTGAGAAAGAAATATCATCCCTGTGCTTTATATGAGATCATAAAAACGCGTTCCAATTTGGAAAGACTTCCAGTACATTTGGCTACGGTTAGCTTCTTCTCCTTCCTAAAATCCCCAGCAAGTGATCAGAGAAGACTTTCCCATCAAAAGAGATCAAGCCAAAAAATAACTGGCTGAAAAGGACCCCACGCTGCTATGATTTGTGATAATCAGGACCTCTTGTGTAATTCAGTGGGCGTTAAAAATCCCGCAGATTAATTCATCAAAAAAAGAAAAGGGAGTTTCTGTAGGTATCCCGGCCAACAATCCACCCAGGTAACATTGGTCATTCGTTGCGTTGCTGTTTGTGGGACATCTCTCTGTACAAATTGGCCTTTTGGGCTTTCCCCACAAAATATACACACTTTGCAGTAAATTCTGTGAAGCGCTTTGAGGCACTCAATGACGTGATGTGGCTTTCTCAAATGAAAGGATTATTATTATTATTATTATCTTTAGTCTTATTTTGATTAAACAATGCACGTTTTATCAACAAGAAATCTGGTGTCAAAATTGTGCAGTCCATTTTGCCCTTTGCAACCTTCCAATTACTACCTGCCAGAAAATGTCAACTTAGGCAGTCTGGCAACTCGCTCACTTCGGCAGAACCAGACCCATCAATTAACATAACTGTTTAAAATAATAATTCTATCTTAGTCCTGGAATTTAGGGTAACGCAGGGTCATGGTGTCATTGTAAGAGCCGGCAATAAGTCACTTTCTCTAGAATTTCGCATGAAAGGTCCAAAAACAATAAAATAATAATCTAGCGATTATAATTATGAAATGTTACCAGCAGAGTAATCAAACCCAGCTCCTCTCGCTTGCTAACCACAAAGCTACAGATTTTTTTAAGAACTTTGTACCAAAATGTGGAGGAATATGAAGCCAGAGTGATGCTTTATGCACCCTGAGAGCTAAGTATTATCTCGAGATGTCCATAAAATATCAAATGAATCACAAGTGGAACAATCTCATTGGCCTGTTCTACCGTAAGCAGAAAAGAAAGACTCATTTACAACCAGACTCATTTGACTGGTGACTCCTCAGTGATTTTCAGAGAAAGATTACCGGTATTGGAATTGTTGCTGGAAGGTTACTGAGTCAAATCAATTGGAAGAAGAAAAATCTTCGGCTAAACAAAATATCAATGAACACCAACTTCGTAAAACGCTGCGTTCTGACAACAGTTGGTTGGGTTCGATGGATTAATGAGGAATGTTAAAGATAATCTACCACAATGTTTGAGAAAAATTACTGTTGTTATTTTCATATATGTATATATGATAGATTTTATTTCAGTAAAAACATGGTTGTGCATCATATGGCAATTTTTTTTCTTCTATTTCTGGGCTTGTATAACAAGCTGAAGCCTTGGCTAAGATTCAGATGGAACTTGTGCCTTTTGGCTGAAAATAGTGACTGGTAATAATATAACCCAGTTTATTACACAATGGTACTTACTGTAGTCCATCAATCACTTGTATAACAACTTCAGAGAATTATCTGGCATTGGTGCACTGAGCAGTCTTGCACTGTAATCGTGAAATATTTGTCTGAAGCATTATCTGCCTCTTTCGAATGCAGGTGATGGGAGTGAGGGAAATCCGCTTCGCTGGTGTGTTGCAGTCCTGTCTAGATGACTTGAACATGTAGAGCAAAGGTTGCAGTCTTACGCTTGCAATTGCTTGAATTTCTTACCGAAAACAATCATCAGTTGACTGTGCCTAGTGAGCCTCGTTCCTCCCTCCGATCCACCCCGATTCTAATTTGCTGGCAGACACATAAGACATATTTAACAAGCTTCACTTTAAGCTGAAATATAGATAACAACTGACACGGTGGTGGGAGGTGGGGGGTGGTAAAGAAAGGAGCCAGTAAATGGCCCTTCAAACTCGCAATGAGAAAATGATCCTTTTTGCATACAAAATACATTCCGCATCACATCACGCCAACAACTGTGAACCAAGGCCAGAGACACACTCAGCCACCAGATTAGCTTAGATGTAGATTTTTATTCTAAAACTCCTGCAGCCCCTTAAATGCAAGGATATGAAAACGCGAATCGCACCAATGAACAGGCTCAGGCTGAAGATTGATAAGGCGCTATATCAAATGCAAGGATTATTATTATTAATACAGGAGTAGTAGTAAAAATGACCAATTTGAATTTGGGCGTAAATTTGGAATGACGAGTGGGACTTTCAACTTGTTTTAGACTGTCAACAGCCCCTTCAATTTACACCCAGCTAAATCACAACAACAAATTACATTTATAGAGCGCCTTTCACGTCGGGAGGACGTCCCAAGTAGATGGAACTGAACCCAATATCAAACGTGAAAAATGACGCACTGGGCAAATAAACGCGATGCACGAACGGCCATCATGGAGCTCGGCAGAAACAAGGGCAGCTAGTAATGCGCTTTGCGGATAGGCGTGGCCCGATCATCTCTGGTGTTTACAGTTTAGTCCAGAAGCTTTCAAATAAATAGGTTTCCTATCTATATCATCAAAAGTCAATTGTCCATTTAGCAAGTAATACAGATCTGTCTGTTTGGAGTCATGGGAGGTAGCAACGCATGCAAGATGTCCAGGTCATGTTGTCGGTGATGGAGGTAATGCGTTTATTTGTTGGATAAGATTCTGGCTGAGTGGTTACAGAGGTGCAGAATGAGTCTTGACTGAATAAGAAGGAATAAAATAGTCAGTGTTATCTTGTAAAACAAAAACTGAGTATTTCTCTGTTCAATTGGATTCAGAACATCGTTCCCCAGTACAGCACTCAATCACATCAGATGCTTTGCATCATTCATAATCCAGTTCAGTCCGTCTCCTCGTGCTGCCCTCTGAAGCGCTCTGAGACGCCGTCCGGGGTGGAGGGGGCTATATGAATCGAAGTTGTTGTTGTTGACACCGCAAAACCCACGGAGGGGCAGAGACAGAATCAATGCTAATTGTGAGGTGAGCGAGAGACAGTAGTCAACATTGACTGTCAAGCGGGGGCAAGAAGCACCGTGAACGTCGGTGGAAGGACGACTTTCGGTTCAAATCCCTCGGGTCAGAAAGTTACCAGTTACAAGCGGTAAGACCCACGACATTCCCGTTCTTGCTCTTTCTCTGCAGCTTGGTGCTCGTTTATCTAAACAACTGCATTGAAGCTCGAAGCTTGCCTCGGCAATTACGCAGCCTTTGCCTTCTGTTGTTTTTCTCGCCCTTTCTCCTCTCCTGGAGATTTGTGGAATCCTACTGGGATACAGGTCTCCGCAGACACAGGCAGCCCCGCACGATCTCACACCAGAGGCACAGGCCCGGGCCAGTTGAGCACAGACGGCATCGCAGCCAACAATGATCCAATACGGCCCCGACCAGCGATGAAACTTCACTCCGTTGCTCATAACACACAACACTCCTTGTGCGTAAATGTTCCCACCTGTCGATTCCAGACCTGCCAAACTCTGCGCTCCACCAGTCTGGCCAGGAACACCCCCCCCCCCCACACACACACACACACACACCTCCACACTCCAGAGAGCAGGTAAGGTCCGTGCCCAGAATTCTCTGGATCCAATTTGCAACACAGGAAACCTGCACCTGCTGTGAGCTCACAGAAAGTCTGCCTTTGATTTTCCTCCTGGCACAAGCTGAAGGCAGCAGTATACAGTATACAAGCGACAGCAACACCCTTCCCACCCACCCCCCCACCCACCGTACATCTGAGGCAATGGTAACGCATGACATTTTTGTCCAGAGTACTTTACTTTCACGTCAGGGGGACGTCCCAAGGCGCTGGACAGTTAGGGATCCGCACCCGAGCTGGTGGTTAGGATCAGGAGAGGGGGGGGGGGGGGGGGGGGGGGGGGGGTGGAGGGCGCAGAGGGTAGGGGTAAGAGGGTGACCAAAGGCAACGTCAAAGAGAGCAGGTTCTGAAGTGCCCTGGAAAACCCGCCATTATGTACACTCTCTCGGTAGCAGTGCTAAGTTTACAGCAAGTAAAAAGCCTCACGCACTGGCTGTTCAGTTCAACATCCTATACAGGAAGGACATCTTATAGGTTGTGCGTCAGCAAGAGAACTGATCCGACTCGTGGCAGGAGCCTTGAAAGTCCACTGTTATTAGGGCTGAGATAACTGGGATTTGACAGCCTAGCACAGGAGCAGTGTACTTTTTGAGATGGGGAAACTAGCCTTGATTCCGATCGGGAAAAGATGAAATGAAACAGGACGACCGCTAAAAAAAAGAAATGCAGATGAAACGAATCCGAGCAGCAGCTTTTGGCACCTCTCCGCTCTGAAGGCAGCTCTAATTGACACCCCCCCCCCTCCTCGAGGAATCCCGAATGTGGGCATCGCAAATGTCAGACACCGCGGTGTGCGGGGGGAGGTCAGGCTTGAGGAGTATCGTCAAGGCAACAGATCAGAGGCCAGTCGCGTAATGCGGATGTTCCCTTGAGTTGCCCTGCTCAGCACGATGCATCCGCGGATTCCAGACACGGCTGCCTAACCGATCGTATAAAAACTCGCTCACACCTTCCAGAACAAGGGGACGATTGTGTGTTACGCGCTTAGGAACTCAAAGGCCCTGCTGTATGTCAGTCAGTCATCTCCTTTCACCAATTGGAAATGGCACGCTTACTACACACAGTGAAGGCTGATGACTTTGAAGTGCGTTCACAATCCGGCCTTTGGTCCTGACATCCCTTTCTCATACTTCACTTTAATGACTACAAGCCCACAGTATGTCACCTTTCCTCTGTCGTCAGCGCACTCCCCCTCCACCCCCCAACCCCTCCTCTGTGGTCCAGGAAAACAGCATTTTCATTCTGTCACCAGCTCGTTTTGGTAAATGTTCCGAGTTATTCCCGGCCAACAGTAACCCCTGCTGGGGCGAGCCACAGAGTGCAACACGAGGAGAGAGTGTTAATGGGGGTCCTACACAAACATGCTCAACGCTGTTTCTCATATTTTGAATATTATAAATATATTTATTTAAGAAAGTCCAACCCAGGGAGTAGCTCTCTTACCTTCCCGAATAGAGCCGTGGAACCTTTAACATCCATCTGGTTTAAAGTCCAAACGAGGGCTCCTCTATCGATGCAGCAAAAATCCAACAATAGAAAAGACATTAGTGCGTGACTCCAAAGTCCTAATGTGTCCTTATTGTGTGAGTTCGGGGTCCTAATTTACCTTTGGTTTCAAAAATCGACAGATTTTGTGTGAAAAAGAAAGTGGACTGAATAGTGAATCGCCCTCAATGTTAAGCTAATGATAATCCTCGTATTTGATACAGCTCCTTAAATGTCCGCAAGCAATTGACAAGATTTACCCCGTTCAGTTGTGGTGACTTTACGTTCCTTCTGCTCTCGTCACCTTTCCTTTCTTAATAACCGAACGTGGCGTTTTATTGTCCGCTTCAGAAACGCAACAAAACAACAAAATTGCATTTATAGAGTTCCTTTCACGTCAGGAGGACGTCCCAAGGCACTGAACAATCAGGGGTCAGGACCCGAGCAACAACAACAACAACTTACATTTATAGAGCGCCTTTCACGTCGGGAGGACGTCCCAAGGCGCTGAACAGGAGGCGTGTGACCCGAGCTGGGAGGGGAGTGTTTGGGAAGGGGTGAAACACGAAGGGGAGGTAAAAGAGTTCGGGGTGGAATAAAAGGCACGACCGAAGAGGAAAGTCTTCAAACCAGTGGGGGCTGGGGAGAGAAATAGTGTTGGGATGAGGGAGGGCAGAGAAGTAGGATGGCGGCTGAATGCACGGTTGAAGAGGAGGGTCTTGAGACCGGTCTTGAAGGAGGGCAAGGGAGGGAGCAAGGCGAAGGGACTGGTTGGGATCGAGTTCCAAAGCCTTGGGGCAGAGAAGCTGAAAGCCTGGCCACCAATGGTGGGGCTGGTCGGGTGGGAGGCATGGAGCCTGCCGAACGAAGGGAGCGGACAGGTCGATAAGGGTTGATAGACACCCATAGATGACTTTTTTTTCCCACCCACACACAAAACAAACCTCTAATCCAAAATTAACTTTCGACAGTTCATATTGACCCAGAATTTGGAGTATTATAGTGAAGCGTACTATAGCCACAAGCACTTCAGTAGAGTGGACTATAAAACACAGAGCAGCGATTTAGATAATAAAAGGAGAATTATTAGCAGACGTTAGAAAATGCTTAAACCAGTGAGGGATGACAGTGCTCTCAAAGACAGAATCACAGCGTGTCTGGCTCTCTCCCAGCTCAGGATCCCGTTTAATCTTTGTAAAATACTCCCGAAACGAAAGGCACTGTATAAAAAGTTTAAAGTGTTGTTGAATTTGGCCCAAATTAAGAAAATTTGCTGAAACACGTTGAATATTCAAAGGGTTTTTCTTGAATGGATGTTGGTGGCTGAAGATCTAGTGTTAGGGGAAAACAAGATAATAATCCTTGCATTCGATATAGCGCTTCTCGCATCTTATCAACGTCTCTCAAAGCACTTCACAGAATATACAGTACTGTAAAGTGAAAGATAATCAAATACACCAAACTTCGATGGTTTAAAAAAAAATCCGGTTTAAAAAGATGGAGGTGAATAATTACTTATGCACGTCTTAAATAAAATCTTGTAATTCAGAGAAACAGCTTCTAACAAGTCCCCAACTGATAGAGAAGCTCCTTCTTCAAGAGGGATCAACAATGACTCAAAGCGCACAGCAGGCTCAAGAAAACAATTAAGCTAAGATGGGAAATGTTCTATCTGCTGTAAATGCAAACAGAGCTTTAACAACAAGAAATAATTGCATAAACAGCTGCAAGGTAGCACGGAATAATACTTTCGTCATTAACCCCAGTGTTAGTCACAACCTACACTTAACGTTGAAACGCAACAATAACCATGATTCATTTAGGACCCTACGCCTTTTATCTATTCCGATGCATCATTTATTTCCCTCTTTTGTATTCTGTTATTGCAAGTCCTCGATCACTTGATACGCGCTATCATGTAATCGACTCGGGTTTTGTCAGGCACTTCCCGAACTTGCGGACAGGACAGCTCTAAGGATGAGCTATTTCCTGCTGAATTGAGCTGCTCTGTTTAAAGATTTTAAACAAACACTTATGTGTTCCTACACACAAAAAAAAAAACTGCATCAGTCATCAATATCCATATACAGTATATCCCACAGGGGATAATGGTTAAAACTGGAGTAACTTTGGCCATGTGATATACTGTAGCTTCAATTTGATCACAGAAGCAGTGGAATGCCATTCAGTAAGAACTTTGAAGCCTTTGTGTTTTTACACTAAATTAAAACCCTATGCTGGGACCCCCTCTCTACCCCCCCCCCCACCCAACCCACACCCTCCAAATTACTGAGCAACAAAATAAGAGGCATCATTGACAAAGAGAGAGACACACAGATAGACAGACACATAGAGGGACATAAAGGCAGATAAGGTGAGAGAGAGAGAGAGAGAGAGAGAGAGAGATGGAGTGCATTTGCCAATGCAAGGATTATTATTTATTACAGAACGGAAAGAAAAATGAAACTTAGATGAGGGTAAGGTGCATTAAACAATTGATTGAATGAATTATAATGGCAGCAATTTTTCTTTGTAGAAGTTATTGATGTTCGTGTCTGCTGCAGTAGATGATATTGGTGGTCATTCAGTTATTAACTAGCTGGAAGATCCCATCATGAACAGTGCGCGAGATACATTAACAAGGTTAATAATAATAATGAGGCTATACATGTGTGAGCCTCTTTGCTGGAGGAGAATATTTGAGATACAACGATAATAGGTTGCAAAAATAATCTTGGGCTTTGTAGATGGGTCTCAAGTTAATATCGGAGCACATTTTATAGGGAGAAAGGGATCTGAGGCACATAGCTTTCAATAGAGTGAGAGAGATAAATATGGATTGCTTTTCTAGTTCTGAATCAATATGAAATCCTCAAATTTTGAATCAGATAAAAAAAAAAAGGTTATTTTCAAAGCCCAATCCTTTTTCAAGTCAGCCCCACAGGGAAAAGGCAGACTTAAAGAGTATTTTTTTTAAAAAAAATTTTTATTGAGGATGTGGACTTGCTGAGAATGCAGTTGCAATCATGTTTTGCCAGTTTGCCGTGGTTAATATTCTCCCTTGGATTCTGCAACTGTTAGACAGGAAGTGCAGCCTCACCCCACTTAAGAATCACCCCTGAATAACGTCTTAGCGAGTCATTCCTTCCTGCTTTATTTTGGTAATTATCCAACGGAACAATGGTCCTTGATGGAGGCCATCACAAGGTATTGATGCTCAAGCGCTTTGAGACATCCCAAAGATGTGATAGGGTGCCATATGAAATGCTAGGATTATTATTATTATCCATAGCACACATACACATGGACACAGACACACTCAAAAATTCCATACACAGGTGGGACATGGAGGATATTTCCACAAAATCGGTTGGAATGAATAAGGAGTACTTTCGGGCTCACCTAATCTCATCCCTCCAGAATACCCAACAAAATTGTACGTCTTCAATGCCATTTAAAACATTAATCACTTCTCCAAGATGGCCATTGAGACATCTCCTTTCAAGACTGGAGAGCCCTTTAACACTTGTGATTAGACCGCCTCTTCAGTTCATTGGTAGAAATAGTCACTGGGTATCCTACCCTATCCCTGGAGTTTCTCTCATCTACAATCTGGGAAGGATCGCATTCAAACATATTGAATTTTAAAAAGTTTATTATGCATTTGATAGGATCTACAATTAGGCCCATTGATATGAATCGCTGCATAGACACAAGAGGCACCATCATTAGTCCTGTGGCTAATTAAAGTGGACAAAAAATTGTGCTCCTAATCACATGCTAAATTGTCTGTATTATGCTGCTTTACTGACCACTGCAAGGTGGGAATTCGCTGGTTTTTATAATGAGCTAGAAGCATCTGTTTCAGAGAAAACAAATTAAAGCCTTTGAATTGCTATGCACAAGAGGTATAGCTGGTCAGAATTAAGATATCTTTCAATCGTTTTTTTTTTTTGTTGTTGTTGCGTCTGTCGTCGGGATAAGGACGGTGCTTTGCAACAAAGGTGGTGTTCAATAAAGTCTTTTCCAATGAGGAAGGACCAGACTCTAACATTGACTCCCATCTCTTTGGTCTTACATTTCCAATTAATGTGCCTGGGATGCAAAAAGTGTGTGTGTGCATGCGCACACACAGTACAACAAAATTATATTTGTATAGTGCCTTTCACATCGGGAGGATGTCCCAATGCTCTGGACAGAGATTGTTTCAGACCCGAGCTGAGGTCGGGATTGGGGAGGGTGAAGGGAAGAGGAGGGGGGGGGGGGGGTGACCAATGGCACAGTTGAAGAATGCGGTCTTGAAGCGGGACTTGAAGAAGGCTGAGTAGGGGGCAAGGTGGAGGGCTTGCAGAATGGATATATTACAGTAATATCAATAATAATCCTTGCATTTGATATAAATAGTATAATATCATAATCCTTGTATTTGATATAGTGCCTTATCATGCCATCAAGATGTATCAAAGCACTTGATAGTATCAACTGTAAACTGGACTGTATTTTGTGGGCAAAACACAGCAGTCAGTTTGCACACACAGCAATGTCCCACAAACAACCATGCACTAAATGACTAACTTTATTTGGAGGTGGGGTGGGGGGTTATTTGGGGATTATCAAGACAACCACAGAAGGATTGACTTAATCCAAATACTCCATTACCAAATTGGAGGCTGGGCAACAGGCCATGGAAAACAAAAATAAAACAGTTCAGGAAAAAGTAGAAACAGCTAAGGGAACGAAAAAAAATATTTATTCTTGTGGGGGAATGCTCCACCTCCATCGTAAATCTCATGTTTTTTATTCTACTGCTGGCTTGTTAAATGAGTACAGCCAACAAAATTTACACTAACTATCCCACCCCATCACCCCCACTAACAAAAAAAAAGATTTATTCATTGCCTGAGAAAACTGAATTTAATATTGAATAATCCAAATTTAATATCAAAGTGGAAGTGCAAGGAAAACACAGGAGATCGATAGAAGAGTCAATGGAAAAAAAAAGGCCAATGTTTTAATATTTAACACAGCACTGTCTCACTGTGTCTTTTGAGGGAAGAGTTTTAATCAGTGTTTGCCAGCATCCCTCATATTCATTCTCTAAGGGGTTTCTCTATCTATTACCCTACAGTTTCCATATGAGTAGTGTGATATTAATCACACACAGGGGGTACGAGCGAGAGCCATTTGAAAAGGAAATCTCTTGCTGGGGCCATGCATAATTCATAATTTTTTGGGGAAAAAAAATGTAAGTTCTGAAAGTAAAAAGTTTCGCAACCGAGAGCACGAAGATCGCTGGCATCAAACGTTGGATTGAGCAATTAGTTTCCCTGGGAGAGATTCTACATGATGGCCAAGGCAGATCTAGCAAAGTGGAGGGACCCATTCCATTACTAAAGAGATACGGCCTTCAAATCAGAAGGGAGGCAGTGGGGGGGGGGGGGGGGGGGGAAGGGAGGGACAGACAGTTGTGATTGTTGTGACAGTGTTTTGGCCTCTCGCACTTTTCCTGCTAACTTGTTGCAGCTGGCGATTATCCTCAGTTAGCGAAAGAGCTTCTCGGTCACGTTGACCAACCTTTGCCAACGTTTCAAGCGCACGGTTATTCCTGCTGGTTATTGCAGAGCTGATGTTTCCTAAACGCCTTGAGTCCTGCAACAGCGCATCACTACTACAGGGAGTAAAATATGATAAAAAGTCCAGGAGGGAGGAGAGCAATGTTACTAAAGTACCTGTCATATGATCACAGCTCATCTCCAGGGCAAATAATGTCAGCCATCTTCTCAGGTGACATATAGGATACATTTATGGATCAATGCAATTGTTATTTATATTATGATGCCTTCTTTCATATTCTGTTACTTGAATCGGCACATAGTACTGAATGCAAGAGGTTTAAATTGGTGCAATTTAGATTTCAGCCTGGGATAATGAGTCAGAGAAAGCTGTAAAGGTCTACGACAGGTCTAGACTGCAAAATATTTGACAAAAACAATTGTTCCGGTAACAGGAAGAAGATTCTGTCGTAATTACAACAAATCAAAGATTTTTTGACAGTAGACAGCACGGGAAATTCTGTTTTGTTTCGAAAACAAGGAGGAATATTGGCTACAAGCGCGGAATTCACATTCGAAATACTGCCGGAGAAACAGAGAAAGGGGAAGAGGTCAGGTTTTAATATGTCTTAAAAAAGCTTTGGCTTCCAAGAGCTCCTCCACTTCTAAGCCAATACGGCCATCTAAGTCTTGGCAGTGTCAGTCAATAAAAAAAAGAGTTCCAGATCGAACAGGAAAGTTCAAGACAAGCTGCCCTCTGCCTCCACACCCACAGCAGGATGCACTCACCAACCAACTATTCCAAGTATTTTAAGCAGACTAATTGCAGGTCACTGCCGTTGGAGTTTAGTTCCATTGGCAGAATGTCAAATTGGGTTAGAAGAGAAAGGGTTTCATCCCCAACTAAAAGCAATGTAAGGGTGGGCGGTAGGTAATAAGCTCTTCCCCCATCATTGCACCATTTATTCAGAAAGAACAGTAGTCACTTTCCTTTAGGATAAACTCAGTGAAGCACTTTGAGCCATCCTCCCGATGTAAGAGGAGCTATATCAAAACGCAAACATTATTTATTTAACAACCCGCGGCAATATGGCTTCATATATATACTGCAGCTTAAAAACATAGTTTGTTGTATTAGACCTAAATACAACAAGATTCCCAAAGGTACCAATTTCTCAGACGAGGTCGAAATAAACTCTAACCTGCCCCCGTTACTATCCCTCACAGCTGAATTACCCCCAGTCCGGATTGCATCGAATACTCAGTCGAGATGTATGTTGACACGGGGAAACATCAAACAAGAAATAAGCCGTTGAGTTGGACTCCAGTCACAAGAAGATGCTTGAGACAGACTGATCATGATTTCTGCCCTATTCTCCAGAGGAAAGCTCTGTGGAGCAACACTGCTTGTAGGTGATATAGCACCTGATCACATCATTGAAACATCAAGGGATTAGCATAAAGTGGAGTCGCTGTGTATCAGTAGGTAAAAACGTCAGCCTGTGTGCAGGCAGCCGCGTCTCCCTTACCTCTGGGTTCACGTGGGAACACGTCGAGATGGTGGAGATCGCGGAGTTGTACCCCTTAAAAATAATAATAAAAATACTCGCATTTGATGCAGCGCTTTTCACGTCTTATCGACGTCTCAAAGCGCTTCACAGAACACACTGTAAAGTGAATTGACTGTACATATTTGTGGGCGAAACGCGGCAGCCGATTGCGCACAGCAGCGTTCCCCCACCCACAAACAGTCGTGGATTGAAATGACCAATTTTTTGTTTTATTATTGTGTTTTATTTTTTGGAGGAACTATTATTGAAGCTGTGATGCATCTTAAAATGTCCCAGGCCAACTAAAAGAAACAGAATTCCCCCACCAAAAAACAAACAAACAAAAAATCGGTGTTGCATTCGTAATCCAAGCTTGGCAGTGAAGCATCAGCAATATGGCACTGAATCAGGACGAAGCACGGAGCTACGAACTGGGAATCAGACAACACAAATTATCCCTGACACCACCCGCTGGAGAGCTTACTTCAGGAAGATTACAATTCACACCCCGGCAGTATTAAATGTGCCACAGTTCCATTCGAAACCTGGTTCCAAGTGGTATCAAGGAAAGTTTTCAGCGTCTTGAATTTATCTCAGCACAATCTTAACACAATGGAAATATTTCCCGTTCTACTTCCCCCCCTTGAGTTCTAGTTGCTAAGGACCTGGTCCTATAATTCCCCAGTGAACCTGCTTTGCGCTCACTGTGGGCTGGTTTTTGAATCATATGTTGAGTCAATCGAAAGGTTGGGGGCAAGCGATAGGATGGGAGACAGTTTTGGTTCTGGATTCATCAGGCGGGGGGGAAAAAAAAAGAGCGATAATCAGCGCAAACATTAGCAAAACAATACATCATTTAACCGTTCAATATCCCCATCAGCCTTTGCATAGGCAGAGGTAGGAAATTGAAATCAATTCCCACTGAGGCTACTGAAGAAAATGGAATAGCAGTGGAGTGAATGAAGAGGACAGTCCCTTGAAAGGACTTTTTCTTTCTCGTTCAGTCACCAACGACTGTGTGCGTGGTGTCGTATGTGCAGAGAAACATGATATTAATTAACAACAACAACAACACTTACATTTATATAGCGCCTTTCACGTCGAGAGGACGTCCCAAGGCGCTGAACAGGCGAGTAATAGATACAGAAACTATGCAGTCAGATACAAACGGGTGGGTAGGTAGGTAGGTGGGTGGGTAGGTAGAGGACTCGTATATTAAACTTTGCTTTGAAAGCTTGATGGAGAATGGGTGGGCAGTCGCTCAAAGGTGGAAAATGATTCAACAAAGTAGCTTTCAATTCATTGTACTTGTTGGTGGGAGGGGGGGACAGGCCTGAATCTTTACTGTTGGCTTAATACGGTGAAGTTAAGACTTCACACAGTCACTTCTGCTTGCACGCTGTGTGTGCTCACCTGAACATACCACAGAGCACGCATATGGAGTGGGGTGGAGTGGGTTAGGAATTTTTCACCCCAAACGTCAATCGACTCTGAACAGAAGAGGGAAAGAAAAGAAAATAGATAGTGCAGTACCCTGGTGCTTCCACCAGCCACAACTCCAGGTCACACTCTGCACGCATTCCTACCTAATACCACACCATGTTCCCGGCAGTCTGATGCTTTCAGCTTGACCTTTGCATGGCTGTCGTGCGAAACTCACTTTGTGTGTTTGACCTGAATGGACAAGACACTTTACCATGATTATTACACTGCTCCATAATTAATGCAATCTATTATCAGATCAGGGAGTGAGTAAGGGGGTCTGTTGACCTGAGAGCTAGTTTAGAAGTCCATCCTCTTCTGGTCCAACCACATACACACACAAGGCCGTCCTTCGCTCACCCAAACTTTGGCTTCAGGTTCACAAATGCTTGCGCAATGCCAGGACAGTCAAACAAAACATAAAAGATTACTGAGTTATTGTCCTGAAGGCTGCGTTTGTGTTTGGTCTGAATGTCTACAACAATAATAGTAAGACTTATACTTAATATAGAGCTTTTCACGCCTTCTAGGCATTCCAAATCGCTTCACAGCATATATTTTAAAGTGAATTGACTCAACAATATCTACCACAAAAACAGCAACAAAGGATTACGGATTTACGTAGAACCCTTCACACCAGACAGCGCCTCGGAGCGCTTAAGACACACGTATGTCTAAGCGCTCTGAGACATTACCATGAGTGAAGGGCGCGATATAACTGCAGGTTGTTGTTGTTATAAATGCCCAGAGTGTGGCAATACAGCTCAACCTTATTCAGCCACAGCTTCGCTCCCACATTCCTGCAGTGTCACTACCACCAAATGCAAGAGAAGGCACAGAGCGTCAGAAAGTAGGAAACATCGTTGACTTCTACGGGACGAACCTGCAAATCCTTTTGGAACACATGGTATTTTCTGAGCAGCAGAGCTATCCAGAGCCGATCTACGCCTGACGTGAGGAGAAACCTTTGCATTCACTGTGTTTGTCTGCCAACAGATTGACATTTGTGTAAGACGCAGCTTCGAAAGGGGCCAACTTTGTCCCCACAAACAATCGTGGATTGTAATGACCAATTTTTATTATTGTGGTTGTTTTTTTTAATGGATTATTATTATTAGGTGCGCGGAGTAAGGAAAGTTGCCCAAGGTTTCGTCCTGATCTGCCAGATTCAAACACAGGTCTCATTGCTTGTAAAGCGAGCGCTCTAACCACTGAGGTACAGGAGCTCCATGGAGGGAATCATTCCCAAGTCCTCAAGGTCCACATGCTCCCAGTCACCAAATGGCAGTTGGAGTCATCTAGCACAGGGACGCTGAAGCCAACGCTCACACCCAGACTACTTCTGCGGCTGAATTCGGAATGCGTCTCTTATCCGCAGAGAGTGAATAATTCAGGCGAGAGAGATTTTTTTTTCCTCTGTCTCTCTCTGGTACACAATACTTCAAATTTAAAATGACTCCTCTTCGCGGTGGGAGCACGTCAGCTTTGAACCAGAAGCCGTGTTGCATTTGGAGATAGGACAGGAGGCACGCGGATGGGGGGGGAGATGAAGCCGACTGACTCCACCCCCCCCCCCCCCCACCCCACCCAACTGACTCCACCCCCCCCCCCCCCCACCCTACCCAACTGACTCCACCGGGTCGGGAGGCCCGCGGCCAGCGGGTGGAGGCCGACCGACCGACCGACCAAGCACCACATTCATCCAGCAACATCTCCCTTGTCCTGTCCCCATCAAACCTCAGACTCTGTTCCTAACAACCGTCTCGGCCTACAATGTGATCCAGAGATTGGCTCCGATGCGTTCGGATGTCGGACATCCTGCATGGAGTCCACAGTGAGTTGCCAAACCTTTGGCATTTAGAAAAATGCCAAAGTGAGAGAAAAAGAAAAGTGTAATAGCTTTAGTTGCCACCGTGAGGTTTTCACTATTACACTCACCTGATATTCCATGAATCCCGAGGTGCTAGAGACACAGCAAAAGAATAATGGCGTGAGCTTCAGTCGTCAAAGTATTGTGCCGACCAGCACTGACTTACCTTCGGTTGACGGCTGAGGTGAAGCCAAGTGGTGAACAAGGGTCGCAACATGGACAGGCTCCAGGTCAACTTCTGAATAACTGAGGAGATACCAGCCAAGCAACAACTGACAGAAAAGAGTCTCCTCGTCAAACCTGCAAATGATGAAACTGAGTGAGAAAACTATCCATAAATACAACAAATGGTTTCGTCTCACAAAGATCAGTCAGACTAGCAACAATAATCAATCCCAAAGGGCTCTCGTTACCCAAGGTTCAGATTATTTCCCTTCACCACCACAGAGAAACAACATTGCGCATGATTTACAGTCCACCCAAAGGACAAGTGCAGATTTTCAGCCCTGAACTGATTCAACCACCCACTCAAGGCAAGGGCCAGGACCAACTCAGCCACGTCAACAACCCCAACCGTGATCCCATCTCCTTCTAAACCATCTCGATCACTGCACTAACCCAGTCTGTACAGGAACCGACTCGTGGCAGCTACACTGACACAGCCTCAGCAGAGACAGACTTTCGGCAGCTACACATCGCCGGTCGCAAGCAAACCAGCCGTGCAAACAGCTCCGACCCGGCCCCGGAGGTGACTGACCTGAGGGAACTGCACTGAGCCAGGCCAGACAAACTCTGACCCTCCACAACTGCCCACGGCCAACCTCGGCAAACAGACACCGACCCCGCGCCTGCACTGAACAAACTAGCGCTCGACCACTGGCCCCGACAGAAACTGACTCAGCCACCAAACTGAGCCAACATTCACAGACACCACCTCTGGGCAAATAAACTCAATCAACCTTCACACAACCTTCACGCAGCAACTCTACATTCTCCAAGTACAAACAAATTTACTTTCTTATCTCAGCTTAAACTATTGCAACAGAAATGATGAAATCTTATTTTACACCGTGTAACTATAGTGCCTCACCTCAATCTCCGTGTTGTTACATTCTGTGTTCATCAATTCTATCCTCAGTCTGACCTGTGAGCTCCACATTAACCTAACCTAACAGGACCTCTCTCTGGTCCTGTCCCTAGCAAAACCAACAGAAAAAGAGCCTCCTTGTCAAACCTCAACATGATGAAACACTGTGAGAAATTCATCCATAAATACAACAAATTGTACCATCTCACTCACAAAGAGCAGTCAACCAACCCAACAACTAAACCAACTCAGCCCTGAACCCAATCAGCTGAAACAACTCTCAGCCCTGAACAAACTCAAAGTGTGGAAAGATGCCATGGAGAGAAACAAGTCAAATTTTGTCACCATCCCAGGATCCCACTAGTTCAGAACTTACTGCCTATTATCCTCAGAGAAGCCCAGCCAGGGCCAGGCTCTGCCACCAGCAAACAATTCAAAGGTGCCTACTACCAAAGTCCCTTCCTATGATGGTTGGAGTGGGCTCAGCCTCAGGATTAAATACTCACAGCTTTCAGTTCAATCATGTGGCCACAGGGCAATGACATTCCCATGAGGTCCAATTGAAGGTCCTGCCTCCATGCATCTGACATCAATTAGGGAATTATAGACCAGTTTGTCTGACATTGGTGGTAGGGAAAATTCTAGAATCCTTAATTAAGGATGTCATAGTTGGGGGGTACTTAGAGGACCACAATATGATTAGGCAGAGTCAACATGGCTTTACAAAAGGGAAGTCATGCTTAATAATTGTATCCATCTCCACAGCCCAGAGGCCTGAGCATGTGTAATCGCTCGCCCGGATCAGATATCAGTTTAGCCGGCTATTCAGCCTCGCTTTTCAATGACTCATGCTGTTGCAAGATCCGCAGGATTGTTTCCAATGAGAAATTCGCCATCTGATTCCTCCCCTCGCACAACCCTCGAACAAAGAATTTAATCCATTATTGGATCACTGTGATCTTCATGGCTTTGCAAGTCGGCCCTCGATTGCTCAAAGTGGTATAAATTATCTTGGAATAGTTAGTCACCCAACAGTGACAGGACCTGCTTCGGCATTCAGCACAAAGGCATCTCTAACGCCACGCAAATGTTCCCCCCCACCCCACTGCCACCGTTCAAAACATAAATTAAATTTGCTGTGTGCTGTCTGTACATAGAGCCCTCTCTGTGGCTCAACACAGACGCACTCTGACTGTGCAAATATTTAGTGTAATTTCATTTTTATATATATATATATCGCTCCCCGATTACCCCAGTCCTTGCCAGACTTCACTGGCTTCACTGGCTCAGAGCGGATCAATTTCAAGATCCTCACTCTTGTGTTCAAATCCCTCCACTCCTCTTCACCCCCACTATCTCTCTGACCTCCTCTCTCCTCGCAACAGCACCTGTTGCCTTTGCTCTACCGGGTCTGCCCTCCTCTTTATCCCCCGAATCCTCAGTTCCACCGTTGGTGGCCATGCCTTCAGCTACTACGCCCAGAAACTCTGGAATTCCCTGCCTCAATCCCTCCACCTCACCCCCCTCCTACACTTTACAGTATATCCTGTGAAGCGCTTTGAGGCTTCTCAAAGTCGTGAGAAGGCACTATTTTAAATGCAAGGATTATTATTATTATTATTATTATATTATAATGACTGCATTTTGTAGGTTAACACAATGGCCAATTTGTCATACAAAAATGTGCCACAAACAGCTGAGGGAATGACAACAACAAAATGTATTTGTATAGAATGATTTACATTGAGAGGACGTCCCAAGGTGCTGGACAGTCAATGTTTCGCACATGAACTGGGGTCAAGATCAGGGAGGGTGGAGGGAAAGAAGGGGATGGGAGGTGACTGATGGCATGGTCGAAGAGGTGGGTCTTGAGGCGGGATTTGAAGGAGACGAGGGAGGAGGTGAGGCTGGATGGAATTCCAAAGGTTGGGGGCAGAGTGGCTGAAGGTTCACCCACCGATGGTGGGGCAGGTGGGTCAGGGGACATGGAGTAGGCCGGAGCCTGCTGAGCGGAGGGAGAGGACAGGTTGGTAGGGAGTTAGGAGGTTGCAGAGGTAGGGTGAGGCAAGGCCATGGAGGGCTTTGAAGATGAGGACCAGGATCTTAAATTGAATCCTCTGTGTGATGGGAAGCCAATGGAGTTGGGTGAGGATGACCCAGTTTATTTGGGGGGGGATTGTTAGCCAGGATCCCGGGAAAAACTCCCTTCTCCTTACAAATCGTTCAGAAGGGAAATTAAAAAAGGGCAGCAATTTAAATCCCATCTCTCTCAAGTTCTTTAATAGAAAGAAAAGAGAAAATCAACATTCACCTGATTCCGGTTGCTTGGAGAAATAGAATTGGATATAAAGGGTCATTTGGGTTTCAAAATACCAGCATTTCATTATACATCAATAAAGAACTAGACAAGCATACGCAGAGGAAGACCATGGAGGAGGTTACAGGGTTAGAGCAGGGAATTGGGATTTGGATGGATGGTTTCTTGTTGGAGCAAACACAAACATGACAAAGTGGGCCACACATAGCCTCCTACTGTGTTGTACCTTTCTATAGTTCTGTGCTCACATTAACCTTCATCCGGTCACTGACTTTTTCAGCAGACAAGAAACATACAGTAGCTTAAAAAATAAAAACTTGCATTGAATTTTGCTCTCAAGAGAGATTGTAAGAATAATAATAATAATAATAATCCTCCTTGCATTTGGTACAGCATTCTACCACGTTGTCAGAGCATTTCACAGCACTTGACAAGGTTTACTGTGAAGTGTGGTGACTGTATTATAGCTGAACTTGGCAGCTAATTTACACGCTACAGGGTCCCACTAACAACCATGAAATTGAATGACCAATTATAGAATAAGAACAATTCCCTGCGTTTGACACAGCGCCTGTCGGGACGACGTCTCAAAGAGCTTCGGGGTGATATACTGTGATTTACTGCAGAGACAGGAGGAATTATAATGGAGGATAAAGATATGGCAGAGTCCCTAAATAAATACTGTGCTTCTGTCTTCACGCTGGAAGACACAAAAAGTTTACCGAAAATAGAGATGAAACAAGGGTCTAATGATCGGGAACAATTTAGGGAAATTTACATTAAGCAAGGAATTGGAGCGCTAATGCCGTACATTTTGTCAGCAAGGTAAGAGCCAAGTAATAGAAACGGGAAGTTTTGCTCAAGCTAGACAAGGGCACACTGTAGGTTTGGCGTACGGAGGGTTAAAGGCAAGTGTAAAATCGCTGAATTAATTTCACACGGGTGCAGACTGTGGAACGCATGTCCGACAAATCTAATTAATATTTGATGCAGAGCCACATCTCTTCTGTTTGACATATGACTGAAGCCTCTTCTCCTCCCGTACGCTTTCTTGAGGATTTATGATTCTCTCTTGCTCGTGGAGCCGTGGCTGTGCAGGGGATGTAGACGGCTGCGTTTCCTCAGTCAATCTGCCAGCCTTTATCTTCGTGGCAGATGTGGGCATAGACTACAAAAGCACAGCGGCATTCAGCAGGCAGACGCAGGCCTTAGAGGGCAAAAGCCACTCGTCTATCAAAGTTACACTGAAGCCCGTTAGTGGCTGTTTTTCTGTACCGTTCTACGCTTAGAGCATCCCCCAAAACCTGCTCAAAAACCACAAAACCTTGCAGTTATATACAGTTAACGGCTTTTGTGTGTGGGGTGGAGTCTCGGAGCGTTTAACGGTGGCGGAGTCTGACGGCAAGCCGGGCGGAGGGAAGAGCTGACCGAAGGCCTAGTTGAAGTTCTTCAGTTGTGATGCAAAAGAGGGGTTAGGTGGAGGAGTGGGGGGGGGGGTTGGCGGATTGGGTGGTGGGGGTGGTGGTGGTGGGGGGGGGCTGGGGAGAGAGTTCCAAAGCTTCGGGGCATTGTAGCTAAAACTGAGCACCCACAATGTTGGAGCAGAGAAGCATACTTGTACCAAATAAAGCACATTCTGAATGGAGCTGGACGTCACTTTACATTATAGGCGTTGAATGCCCTCCAATGCATTGCTTACCATCAGTGAAATACTGCGCAGTGAGCCCCCAGTCCATTTATAGTCAGTGTTTGAACCTATGGTGGTTAGGTATCTACTCAATACCGCTTAGTGATGGATCAAAGTAGTGGAGCTTGTGTTGTGCATTTTCTTCACACTTTGCAACCAAAACCCCTCAGAGTCGCGGTGGGGTGGGGGGGGTTGGAGAGTGGCGGAAGGGAATAAGCCAAATGCGCTTCATCGCGTCAGAGTTTTAGAAAGACCGAGATTCCGTGTCCTTTAGGATCCCAGCAAAGAGGTTACAAACTCATTTTATGTGTGATCGATACGGCCTTCGTCAGCCACAGACAGCTCCTTTGAGTGAAGCATAGAAAAGCAAAGGCAATGAGCCTGGCAGACACCTGAGCCCCATATTAAAACGCATTCCCGTGTTGACTAATTTTGACGACTTGGAGGGATGAATGCAATCTCCTGGATTTACTGCTGCTGCTTTTGATTGTGCTGCGAGCTGATCGTGAATGCACAAAGAGGCTCTTTGCATATCCGTCAATTGTACGGCAGGCTTTGGAGGTGTCTGTCAGGTGATGTTTCCCCCCCCCCCCCCCCCCCCCCCACCCACGCCACTTCCACCCCCATTAAAAAATAGCGTTCCAAAAAGGTTATAAATCAGGACGAACGGAGAGGCGGGTATGCTGTAAGAAAGAAAGAACTTGAATTCCGCAGGAGCAAGTTAGTTATGGATCACTGCTGTGGTGACACGGAGCCCTGTGTCAAACTTTGTAGACTGGAATGTATGCAAAACAGGTGAAATCGCGCTATTGCGCTCTGAAATCATTTACTTCGCAAATCAACTGAAAAGTGGACATGGTTCACCATACAGCAATAAGCTAGAGCAAATGCAACGATTAACCCTCACCCTGAGTTAACACAATACCTTGTCCACAACACAAGAAAGCCGGCTTTATTCAGCAGCAATGCCAAATCCAGTTTAAGGCTGGAAAGAAAATTCGGGCCGACAACACAGGATGCTGTGCTGCCACATTTCATCCACAAACGTACAGTCAATTCACTTTACAGTGTATTCTGTGAAGCGCTTTGAGACGTCTAGAAGACGTGAAAAGCGCTGTATCAATAACTATAAGGATTATTATTATTATGTGCGCAATCACAGGAAGTGAAGTCAGCAGTGATCTGATGACCTGGAAGGTCAGCTGCTTTTCTACACTTTTAACGAATGCGGTGTCTCTTAAACTCCCAAACGGCCATCCTTTAAGAGGAACTGTCTAGTTTTAATGGCAATTTTCGAGGACTCCTGGGCAACTTGTAATTAATGTTTAGTTAGAAAGAAAAACATGCCGTGGGCTTTCAAGTGGAGCCACTTTTAAACTGGTTCAAAGCTGAGCTAGCTACAGACATCGCTTCCTCTTTTCAACCGTATCATTATGACCATCAAATTTGTTCAATGAGAAACAAAAAGGGAAACAATACTGTGCCTATAATGTAGATGAACCTTTCACGGAAACCTTTTAAGACATGTAAAAGCTCTTCGTGCTGTTCTCCTGCAGTGAACTTCCGACTCAGTCATCGGATAAGATTCAGTATATTCATTTCAGACCACATGCGGTTCTTGAATTGAAACAGCAAATCGGTTCCTCCTATGCGTCGCTTTGACTTGAGACCTGGTGCTATTAGACCTCACATTACCTTAAAGATATCCCTGATTACTTTATGATCATAGTATCCTTTTCTTCAGCCTTTAGCTGCAGTAATAATTCAACGTTTGCCTTCAAAATACACAATCACTACACCTCACAGTAAATCGTGTGAAACGCTTTGAAAAACGTCCTCCTCGAGCAAAGGTCCTATATCACATGCAAGGATGAATAAAATCAATAACCAACCCAATTTTTAAAAGTATGATTTCCGAATCGAGAATAATTAAATGGGAGGGGCAGAGGGGAGGTGTGAATCAGCCAGCAAACATGCTCCCAGTTAATATCTAATTCCTCACAAAATCCAATTTCGCCCACAAAGTATACAGTCTTTGCAGTATATTCTGTGAAGCACTTTGAGACGTCTAGAAGCTGTGAAAAGTGCTATATTATATCAAATGCAAGGATTATTATTATTATATTCCAATCCAATATCCAATGATTATATCCAAGTTATTGTATATATCTTTTATATATATCTATATATAATCATTGCATTTGCTATAGTGCCTTTCACATCTCAAAGCACTTCACAAGATATACTGTAAAAGTGTGGTGACTGTGTGTTTCATGGACGAACGCAGCAGCCGATTTGCACACAGACCCCCAAAGTGAACGACCAATTGTATTGGAAGGCCTGTTGGTTGGGACATTGGGAGAAACTCCCTTCTCTTTTGGAGTAATGCCAGTAGATCATTGAGACCTACATGAACATTCAGACGGGACCCGAGTTTATTGTTTCATGGAACAACAGTGTCTCCAACAATCCAATACAACCCTAGCAATGTATCGGCTGATTTAGTTTTCAGGACTTTTTTTTTAAAAAAAGAGAGAGAGACAGTCTTGAAGATACTCGTTTGCACTCTTTGATTTTGTAATTGAGAATCGAGAATAAATCAAAACGCAACATTTTCTCACGAGTGCGGGAAAGTCATTTAACGCATTTTCCTTCCTCGCCAGCTCTAACATGTTATTGATTCCAGAACTAATAGATTAAAAAAAATGTGACCTGTTTTTCCTACCGTCCAAATATAGTGTGTTGCATCAACCGGGTGAAATTCAAACTCAGTCCTTTCAGGGAATAGTGCCCGAGTTACGATAATCACCACCATTTTGTTTTGAAGGTGAAGTTAACATTTTGCTCGCAAAATATAATAGTAATAATAATAACAATAATCCTTGCATTTGATATCGCGCTTTTCACATCTTTTCAGCGTCTCAAAGCGCTTCACAGAATATACCGTAAAGTGAATTGACTGTATATTTGTGGGCGGACATACGGTTACTTCACTTCACGGTATATTCTGAGAAGCGTTTGGAGACATACCGAAGATACGATCAGGAGATGTATCAAACGGAAGGATTGTTAATTGCTAGTGTTTCACGCAGCGCAGTTTGCTTCAAGTTTCATCAGTAACAGTGCAGTGTTTTACGAATCAAAATGTTAATGGGAATATATATTTTGTGCCGGTTGATAACTGTTGAAACTCCCTTCTCTTTTCAGATCTATAATGCCACGGGATCTATAATGATCACTTCAACAGGGATTTCCGTCCCATCTTAAAGGCCAGCACCTCAGCCGATGCAGAGCTCCCTCCCGCCAGCATTGACACACTGAAAAATACAATAGCAAATGTAACTGAGACAGGCAAATACTGTACCAGGAAAATCATAAGACTGTTTAAAAACAGTGACTTCCAGGGGGGTTTTTTTTTACAAGGGAATTATCTGTGACTTTTACACTACCGGACAACGCCTCACCGAGTTTAAATAAAACAAGAGAAACATCGCCATCTTTGTATCTTTTGAATCACTTTTGATCAAAATGGAAGATTCAGAGCCGAACGGAAGCGAAAAAGCTATCAATCCTTTTTCGCAGCCCTGCCTACATTTTATTAATGAGATCTATTGGGCTTCCACCACAACACACACTCAGGATTTATAGACATCACCTCTGCGCTCCACTATTCTATTCAGTTCACAGGGCTCCTGTGTGCGATGCATTGCTTATTCAGATAGCCTGCAGAAGGCACTGTGTTTCAGACATCTAATATCACCGGTACAAACGTGCTTAGAGGACGTTTCAAGGTAGTGGGTTTTTTCTCTCTTTAATATCAAAACACTGTGTCCAAGGGCACTGGTACAGAAAGGACATGTGCAAAAGAGCTAAGACCAAAACGCTCAAACAGAATCGATGATCGATGTCTATACCCTCAGTTCAAATCTTTTTTTTTTAAAAAAAAAGCAATCTTCCATTTGTTGACTTATCACAGAGGTGGAGGAGAGTATCACAAGCAAGGATTCTTACCGAAGGGATCTGCACAGAGCCAGGATATGGGTTCTTTTCTTTTGACGCGAAAGCGATAATCGTTTCCCAAACTGGGAGGTTTGCGGACTGACGGGGTAGAAATCGTCATTTTAAAAATGATTTGAAAATGACGATTGCTCTTGGCGTAGAGGATTGTTTTGCCAAACTACGCGATGGATGAGGTGTCAAGCGCCATAATGTACTGAGAATGAGAATGCGCAGGCACTCCGCAGCGATGCTTCCCTCGACCGCGTGGAGCGCGGGGAGAATACCGGAGAGGCTTTTTAAGGTAATTAGCTGCGATTCCAAGAAGGTAAATAATATCTCGCACAGGAGTGCATTTGCCTTCAGCCTCAGGTGTCGCATTACTGCTGAAGGGAAACTTATTCTAGGTTACAACGCTGGGTAATTCTTCTTGTAAGCCACTTTCCCTTGTGCCCTTTGGCCATGCAATGAGCAAATTCTTCTCTTTTCGAGCGAGTTTATGCTAATGGGACAGGTTACACCTCGGGTAAACAACCAACATGCTGCACAGCATTCATCCCCACTCCCCCCCCCCCCCCCCCCCCACCCCCTCTGGGATTACTTTAGATGACTGTCTCTAAAGTTTCCTCATGAATTTCTCCCAAACAGAATCCCGCAATGTGTTAAAAAGCCTTCGAATTTCCCCCTCAAACCACCTCTGGTCCGATGAAACTTCCCGCACTCTCTAAGCGTAGGCAAATACATACAAACACACCAGTACACATCCTGTTGGCAGACTATCTCTGTGAGGCAGAGCAGTTCTAACTGATAGATACACTCAAATTCTTCAGCAGCTGGTTACTGCTCTACCCTGAGCAATGCATTGACCAACTAAGCCATTGTGGAGTCCTGTAGCTCAGCGCTTAGAGAACTCGCCTTGCAAGCGTGAGACCTGTGTTCCAATCCAGGCAGGTCAGGGCGAAGCCTTGGGCAAGTTTCCTTACTCCACATGCCTAATAACACTCCCTCCAAAAAAAAAAACCCAATAATAAATTGGACATTTTCAATCCACGACTGTTTGTGAGACACTGCGAAGAGCTTTGAGGCATCCGGAAGACGTGAAAAGTGCGATATCAAATGCAAAGAATACATTATTATTTTATTATTGTGATGCCTGCAAACTCCTCAACGTGTTGGTTGGTTACTGGGGTGCTGTAGCTCACCCTGATCTGTCAAGCTCGCCTCTCCTCCTCCCATGGAACAGTGGCTTTACTGACCGCACCACTGCCTCGAGATAAAAATAGGTACTCTCTCTCTCTCTCTCTCTCTCTCTCTCCACTTTCTCCACAAAAATACATCTTGCGGCGAATGAGGAGGACAGGCCTGCAGCCAGCGAACGTTCTGAAGACCAGACGAGCAAAGGTACGAATTGAAAATGATCTCAAACCTCCACGAGAGCTCGCTCAGCCCAAAGAAATACACAAACTGATTTAAAACGTAACACTACTGGTACACAGATAACTATGCACCATACCACACGGTTTTAAATTAATTGTCACATCACACTCTACACAAGCCGAAAAACTATCTATTTCATGTAGACGCTGAGTGCGGCAATTACTCTCTGACCTCTCTGTGTGCTCAAAGTGACATACGGATGCTGGGGGAGAAAAAAAGCAGACAGACTGAACCACTGTGCTCGCGCTCTTTCATAGACTTAAAGCTGAATCAACGACAAACTGAACATTCAGGTATCTTGTGTAGCATTGTGCCGTTCAGCTTGATTTTCCGTTTGGTAGATAATCCGCTCTCCTCTCCTCGGGTTCAACCTTTGTAACGAGTGCGTTTAATGCACTTTGCCCACAAAACATACAGTCAGTTCACTTCGCGGTGAAGCACATTGAGACGTCTTGGTGACGTGAAAAGCCATTATATCAAATGCAAGGAGTACTAGTAGTATTATTATTACTGCTGGAGACTGGAGGGTACTACAATCCATGACTGTTTTGTGTGCAATTGGCTGCTGCGTTCCACCCAAAAAAAAATACAGTCAATTTAATTTTACAGTAGATTCTGTGAAGTGCTTCAGACCTCTTGAAGACGTGATAAGGCGCTATATTAAATGCAAGGATTATTATTATTTATTATTAAAGTGAAGGTGCGTGCCTCGGAGTTGTATCAGGGCTGCACGATTTTGCGTCGATTGGGTCTTATTCCCTTTGCTATGGATCACCTGAATATTTGTGGAATTTCGCCCTGTGACTCCTACTCGGTCATCCTTGCCCCGTTGGTTGAAGTGAAATCCCTGCATTTCATGCAACCTCTGTCACGTCAAAATGTCTCAGAGCGTTTCCGCCGGGGCTGTCGGGTAGAATAACCAGATTGGTCGGCAAACGCAGCTGCCAATTTGTGCTGAGCGGAAGCCCACACACAGTCAAGAAGTGAATGAAGGAACAACTTACCTGGAATTTTATCCAGGAAGGGCCCTGACACTGGCAGAAACGCCTTGTCCTTTCCGAATAATGCCTCGGGATCTCTAAACTAACTCCACGCAGGGCCGTGGCTTCACATCTCACCTGCAGAAAGTCATGACTGCGGACTGTGCAACGTGAGCTCATCGAGACTTGACCTCAAACCACCTCGTGATCATTGGACATTGACATTCATTTGGAAGTTCAATCACCCTTCGACCCGAATGCTGTTGGAACATTTTTTTAGATTGATGGCTGCGGCGGAGATTGGATTTGTTGAGACCTCTCAATGATTTGGGGGTCAAAAAGCTACCACATAAATACGGGCTGCTTAGATGTGGCAGATTCTAGCGGACGGGGGAAAGCGTTATCGGCAAAGCGCTTTTCTAAAATTAAAAAAAATCACGGTATGATTAGAATGAATCTCCACTTAGTGACTTCATGGAATTTTACAATGACAAAGTGGCTCACTGATCAATTGTGAATGGGTCACGCCGTGATTGATGGGCTTTCTGGTAATCTCAGAGGTAGAGTTTCATCTGATTTGCCGCCTAATTGATTGCAGGAGCCCCATTTAACAAGCAGAAGAGATGTGGAAAGCAAAACAACTGGAGGTCAGCAGAAACTTGATGTTGTTCTTCTTTCCCCCTCTGCAGAGAGGCAACCGATCAGGTGGATTTAACAGCGAGAACCCTCCCCCCCACTACCCTCCCCCCCACACCCTTCCCTGCCGCCCATGCCCCCTTCGCTGGCTTAGTTTACAGTCATCTCTTGGCACGGAGCTTCATTTTCCTCAGTTGTTTTTGAAAATTGCACAAATCTCCAGAACATCACAACCCATTTTATGTCCAATCCAAAATACAGCAGTCAAAAGAAGGGAACTGTTTCTCATTCCGAATCTGAACTGAAAGAGGAGTAAATTCAGCCTCGTGGAAGGAGGCTTACAAGTTTTACATAACCCAAACGCATCGCTCATTTGTTAAGACAAAGTCATTCGGTTTTAAAATCCATTGTTGAAATTCTGGTGGGAGAAAGCGTTGCCTAACTAAGAATAATCCTTGCATTTGATGTAGCGCCTTATCAAGCGTATTGACTGTATATTTTGTAGGCGAGACGCGGCAGCCAATTGCACACAGCATTGTCCCACAAACAGTTATGGATTACGCTGCCCTCCAGTCTCCAGCAATAATACAGTAATAGTAATCCTTGCATTTGATGTAACGGCTTAGCATGCCTTCGAGATGTCTCACAGCACTTCACAGTGAAGTGAATTGATTGTATATTTTGTGGCCGAAATGCACACATAGGGGGATGTGATGAGCAATTTTCATGCGCTTGTGGATACATTGACCTAGTACGTGGACATAGTAGAGTCACTGATGCTGAAGACAATTAAACGGAGGGGTAGTGGTGAGGTGGGTGTGTATGTAAAATGACCAACATTCAGGGAGATCTCAAATACAAAGCACACAACACCAAGCTTGTTGACTTTCAGAATTTCACCCTCTAGGTGCTTAAAGACCTCTATCAACAGGGAATTCCAGAAGCCGTAAAGACAGAAC
Organism: Hydrolagus colliei; assembly: GCA_035084275.1. Taxonomy (NCBI): domain Eukaryota; kingdom Metazoa; phylum Chordata; class Chondrichthyes; order Chimaeriformes; family Chimaeridae; genus Hydrolagus; species Hydrolagus colliei. Next base: position 813,260 of record CM068758.1, on the reverse strand, counting down.
CTGACAGCAAGAGAGATATAAATGAAACCAGTTCTCTCCCTTAGTGACCTGGTGCTGGATGGCGTACACTGGAATGGCGATGAGAGAATATGCCGCAGACGAGAACAGATGCTATCTCCGCATGAGACTGAAAGAGAACCAGAGGCCAAATCTCCGGATACTCACAGAAACGGAGACGTGTTTGGGAAATCGCCCAAGTTGGCATGCCTTTGCTTTCAGGGATGAAAGAACAAAAATCAGTGCAACTAAGAGAGAAAAAAAACTGGTACCAACCTAGCCTTTAATGCTGCTTGGAATTTAAAGGTAAACTTTATTCAGCGTGACAGTGTGGGGATTAAGAAACTCCCTCAACAGACCCACAGATGTGCTTTGGTTTTCAGAGCTCTTTGCCATTTGATTCAGCTAAAATCTGTTGTAGAAATCTATCTGAACCATATCTAAACCATACCATACTCTATGGGTATGTTTAAGCTCTACTTGCAATTGTAAGTCCACTGAATACGTTACAAAATCCACAGTGGGCACTGATCAACAAACAAACAAACAAAACTTACATTTATATAGCGCCTTGCACGTCGAGAGGACGGCACAAGGCGCTGATCAGATCCCACTTGCTTTGCCCCTCACACTGGAACCATTCCCTCTGACTGGGATCATACTGTATGTACAGGTGGGTGGATGTGGGGATGTGTGTGTGGAAAGCTCAATGGAGACATGTAGGGAAAACAGAAATAGGGGCACAGAATACAAAAGGGAGTTATGATTAACGCGCATAAAACGTTGGTTAGGCCTCAGCTAGAGCAAGTGTGGGCATCACACTTCAGGAAGGATGTTAAGGCATTGGAAAGGGTGCAGAGGAGATGTACCAGGATGGTACCAGGAGTGAGGGACTTCGGTTATGAGGAAAGGTTAGAGGGGTTAGGATTATTCTCATTGGAGCAGAGAAGGTTACTAGATGACCTAATCGAGGTGTTCAAAATCATGAGGGGGATCTGATAGGGTTAACAGGGAAAAACTGTTACCACCGATTGAAATGAAAACCTAACGCAGATGCTCCGTTTACTTTTCTGATCTGCTAACTCCAATGCAAACGCATGTTTACTCTTCCTATCGTACAGCAAAGCCAAAGTAACCTTGTCTCACACACAGACTCCCCCCCCCCCCCCCCCCCCACAACCCCCCCCTTTCACCACAGCTCCTAGAATTACACAAATTTCATCTATCATTCTAAGCAGAGGAGCAGACTTGCAGATAACCAGATTATTTTACTCCCCCCCCACCCCTGTTCTCGGCGTACAGGTTACAATTAAATGAACAGATAAAAATATTGAGAATAAAATACGAGTCATGGATATTAAATACTGCACTGTACAATTTCTTAAAGCCACCATGAGATAAAGAAACGGGTTAAAGTTTAGTATATCTGCTGATGCAGATGCTTTATCATTGCCACTGTATCGCTCTCCAGCTTGCTCTCCTGTTCACGGTAAAGAAGCCAAGAGATGTCCTTCAGTGAATACAACTGTTTTATAACCGCAGTGAGGCCAATGGATCCCCACCTTCGGAATTGTGTTGTCTGCCTTAAAACACAGCCTGCAGTGCTTTCATACATTGCAGTTTCAAATGCAAGGATTATGATTCCTCACAGAGTGCCACACTCTACATCACATCCTAAATTTCTCCCCAGTTACGTTTGCCTCGTCTGCTTCCTACAACACTACAAAACCAGTAAACAACAACAACAACAACAACAGAACCGCATTTATAGAGCGCCTTTCGCGTCGGGAGGACGTCCCAAGGCGCTGAAGGTAAAACAGGGGGAAGGTTGAGGGGGAGGCAAGGCCTGGAACGTGCATGACTGCGGAGAGAGAGAGAGAGAGAAACTCGGTGAATTTTGCCTTAAACATTCCTCTCAGAATGGTTCCTGCTGGCGCCAACATTTTTAATCGAAACAAGAGTTCATTTGTTGCATTCAAGTACAGAGGTTGTGTAAATTTCCTTTGGGATCGGTTCACTTTGGTCCTCACCGCTTTAGTGAATAACAGCACTCATAATGCTGTGTGTTGCCGACTGTTCTCTCCACGAATTCCTGTGATAGAAATCATTAGCGCTCCAAGACGCTGCCTCGCGTGAACAATGATACTAATCCTTGCATTTGATATAAGCGCTTTTCACGTCTTCCAGACGTCTCAAAGCGCTTCACAGAATATACCGTAAAGTGAATTGACTGTGTACTAGTGGGCGAAATGTGGCAGCCAATTGCGCACAGCAACGTCCCACGAACAGGCGTGGATTGAAATGACCAATATTTATTATTGTGGGTTTTTTTGGATGGATTATTATTAGGCGTGTGGAGTAAGGAAACTTGCCTGGATTTGAACACGGTTTGTAAGGCGAGTGCTCTAACCACTGAGCTACAGATCTCCTCAACAACAACATTATAACAAGTTGTTGTTATAATGATACAGATAATAATAATAATAATAATAATAATAATGATCCTTGCTATTTGATATAGTGCTTTTCACATCTTAAAAAGGTACCGGGAACTCTGCCAGTAGAGAGAGAGAGAGAGAGAGAGAAAAGATCACAATGTCTTCAAGCATAAACCTTACACTTTTGCCTTTGGGAGGACGTCTCACAACACTCGCAACAGAACTGACTGCAAAATATAGCGGTTGCGTGTTCTTGGAGGTGAGTGCAATCGTTAAGTTAAGCAACACAAAGACGTCAATACAAAACCTTCCAGGGGACAGGAAGGAGAGAAGCCTGCAAAGCGATGCAGCTAAACTGCGGCATTAGCTAATGAACTGAGCCAATGCTTCTCTCCCCGAGCTCAGCGAGGTCAACTTTCAACAGGCCGAGGGCAGCAGCGACAGACGTGAACAGTTTGTACAATTCGGTTCCAGCCGCGCGGGCGCCATCCTGGAGCCCCTCCAGAAAAACTGATTTGTGGCGAGCTTTTTTACCGAGGAAAGAAACGATTGGTCTTCCCAAACGCTGCTGTGTCAGTAACAGCGGGAAGGATGGCAATGTGTGGGCAGGGGAGCGCAGTCAGTTCCTGGCAGGATGGTTACAGCAACGGGTGAACACGCTGCCAAGCTTCCTGACAGAGAGGCTGGGCTGGCAGTGGGGCTCCAGCTTTCATAGCAGGCCTGCGAGAGAAGGTCACTGGAAGAAGCGGTAATGAAGATGGTTTTAGCCAGCGCCGCTGAGAGCCTCGCATGTTAATGTGCCAGCAGAGCGCAATAATGTTCGCCAAGGCGGTTTCTGGCCAAGGCTGGCTGCAAACGTGTAGCGCAGAATCGAACGAGCGCAAAGCACCTTGTTAATGCGCAGTAACTCCCACCGGAAACACTTTTTTTTTTTTTTAACACTGGCTATTGCTCGGTGTCTGCAAAACAACTAGCAAAGGCTTCCCCGTGAGAGGGCCTACCACATTATCGCACTTCAACAGCATTCGCCCTTCGCTCGAGGTGCTGTGATTTTTTAAATATATATATAAGTTTTAAAAACGCCACACAGTCGCAATTCCGGTCGTGGTTCTAAAACAAAGGATCTCTTGTTGGTTTTTTTAGCTAAAGGAATCTCCATTAGGGATCGATGTGCCTCTCCACCGCACGGTAACACAATGACTTGTCTCTGCTCTCAGCAGGAACACTCATCTGCTTAACATGCTGTGCTGCGTGCAATCTGGCTGCCGCGATTCGCTCACAAAACACACAGTCAAATCAGTTTACAGTATCTTCCGTGAAGCGCTTTGAGACGTCTCAACGGCCTGATAAGGCGCTCCTGAATCAAATGCCAGGCTTATTATCATTATTATTATTATTATTATTATTCACCCGTGTGGACACGGCAAACTGAACTCAACTTCGGTCACCAAGAATAGCAGCAATATACTCTGTGCCTTATCTGCCGAGCTTAAAATAAGTGTGAGAGAGAGAGAGAGAGAGAGAGAGAGAGAGAAAAGGACCTCAGGACCTGTTTTCCAGTCACAGTGGAATTCCCGGGAGCTTTGAACACAGAGATGTTTTTAACCCTCCTGTGTAAAACAACGGTTTATTTCTGCCAAACGGCAGCTGCCACGCAAGGTTTTTGAGTTGAAAGAAACATCTTCGGGACGTCCTCCTGGCATCTAAAGGCGCAATACAAATGTAGTACTTTGACAGCTCCCTGATGCTAAGTCTTCCTTTTACTGGATCAAGTTGACACCGATGTTTGGTGTGGGACTGAATGTGTTAAGTCCCACTGAATGTGTGGAGCTCCTGTAGCTCAGTGATTAGAGCGCTCGCCTTACAAGCGCGAGACCTGTGTTCGAATCCAGGCAGATCGGGGCGAAACCTTGGGCAAGTTTCCTTACTCCACACACACACACGTAAATAATAATCCCTCCAAAAACGAAAACACAATAATAAAATCGGTCATTTAAATCCACGACTGTTTGTGGGGGTGGGGGGGACGCTGCTGTACTCAATTGGCTGCCGCATTTTGCCCACAAATATACAGTCAGTTCACTTTACACTATACTCTGTGAAGCGCTTTGAGACGTCTAGAAGATGCGAAAAGCGCGATATCAAAATGCAAGGATTATTATTATTTTTATTATCTCATTGCAGCCCAAAGACTCGTTGGATTGTAAGAGTAAGATGGCTGGAAACGCAGGTCCTTGGAATACCCGATGAAGGTTGTCCCTTCGCTGATGCAACTGGATGCAGTTGTGAGGCAGATAAGGTCAGCTACCATGTCATTGTCCTACATCGAGCAGATAAGGCAATGGTAGAGATGGTTAGGAGTTCACAGGAACCCAATTTATCACGGCAGTGAGCTGGCTAATTTGTAAGCATACTGGTGATGGTCCATCACAACCTATTGGGTTCTGACAAAGGGTCGTGGACCCAAAACGTTGACTCAACTTTCCTTTCTCCATAGATGCTGCCTGACCCACTTGGTATTTTTGTACCAGTTGGTACAGTGCATTCAACAGAGTCTTGCGAGCAGCGGGATATGTGGAGAAGCATTGCTTCACTGTGTTACTGCCTGCACCCAGCAACGGTCTCATTTGATTAACATCAACATTTGTTTCTACTGCGAGCTTTGCGCAATTGCCTGCCCCATGTGGCCCACAAAATACACAAGTACAATTCACTTAACAGGCCATACTGTGAAGGGCTTTGGGACATCTCGAAAACGTGATAAGGAGGCATGTCAAATGCAATGGCTATGATTATTATTATTATTATTTGCTTGGATAATTATTTGCTATCCTGCGTGACGGGGCTCTAAATAAATACAGGTTGTGTGTTGTCGATTGCTGACACTCTGATATTGACGGTACTGAGATGTAAAGCAACTTTCACTGTGTTGGGAAACTTGCTGGGGGTGGTGGGGGAGAAGGAGGGGGAGAGGAGAATATAAGCTGGTGTCGCATTGTAATACAAGTGCAAAGCAATAAACTAGGGCTTTAAAAAATGTTTCATCAATTTCACAAGAAACGAACATGAGTAACCTTAACAGGATTTCGCCGGCAAACAGCAGTATTCAGTAAACCCGTGTGGCATACGAGCCAGTCACCTAGATTTACGTTAATCCCCAATTCCACTTTCCACCTAATTATGGGACGTCACCTGGGATTGCAGGATCACAACGCTTAGAAATTTCCACCCGAAGGAGCCAGCGTTAGTTCCAACTCATAGCTAGGCAGCTTTATCTTGAGCTGTGTTTGGCTCACTGTACCTCGCTATAAAATGCTCAGAAAGGTTCGGGAAGACTTGTTGTTCAGAGCAGGTTTAAGGTTTCTGAGAACGCACCATTGGGTAAATGACAAACACAAGTTAGTCCTGTGGCAGTATTCCATTCATAGCGTGAAACTGAATGGGAAGAGAGGTTATGATTAATATAGAGGAACATTGCTACCGGAATCCCAATACACTAAATCCAACCAATTATTTCATGCTAATTAAATATTATCAGTAGAAACATGCAAGGAGGCAGTGAATTGTTAGCTTCAGATTCACTCCTCATTAATTATGTCCTTAAACTGATGTCAACAAAATGATAGGATTAATGACGTCCTCTTTACAAATGGTGGCGAGGGGATGGAAAGATTTCAGTGATGCCAACACGCACGGAGGACAAAGTGTCCGAATACAAGGGGAAATCACATCAATACTCTGGTTCCACTTGGTCTTCTGTCCAAACAGATCAGCAGAGCACACAATCACTTATTGATGGCCTCAAAGTTAATGTCATTTGCAGTCATGTCATGTCTATTTTTTTGAAAAAATAAATCTGTCCGTAGATTATAGAGTTGAACTGTCTTATTGCTGCATTTGTGTTACAAACCGGGTTCCCTTATAATGCCTTTAAGGTGTGGACACTGTTAGTGTGTTACCTTAAAAAAACATTGCACTGTCTAAATCTACCATCACGCTTCAAAGCAGTTGCAGGCCACTGCAAATAACATGTTAGAATGAGCTTATGTGCGTGTTGGACGGATGAATATATATATAGATATATATATATATATGAGGAGGGGAAGGATTGAATGTTTCCTCACCCCACCACCTCCCACACACACGCATATATATTCTATATATTTGTACCAACGGAGAATATAAAGTCCACGGGATTCTATAAAGAGTCTCAAAGGAAGGGACGATAGTATGGTAAAAAGATATCACAAGTTCACCCACAAGGTGGGAGGGGAAAACTAACACTCCTCCAGCTATCGGAATACTGCGTGGAATACATGACCGCTCTGGCGTGAAAGACCATCTAGCGAGATTCTCAGAGATAAAAAAAACAATGCTCTCCGGACCCACAAATTCAAGATTGTACTTTTGCGCATTAGCCGTGCGTCCGATTAGTTACTTTCCAGTTCATTTATTTTTAAAATATATATCTGATCGTTCCGGTGTAAATCCAGTGAAAGGTTTGGAGACACATCTGGACAATGTGATATGGCTCTTTATCAAACGCAGGGATTATTTATGCACATTCCGAATCATTTAACCTCTCTGTAGATAGCCTGGCAGTTTCTATAACACGCACCGCGCAGTCATTCGTTCCAACGGTTCAATTATAGTCTTTTCAATGGGATCGCTGTTTTGCAATGAATGGATATTGAAGGAAAAAGATAGCTGTACACATTCCGTTTCACCGGATTCAACTCCGATAGATGTGTCAGTATTAATAACATTACTCACTTCGGAAAAGTTGTTGATGGTAATATCACTGTTAAAGGCATTTCTCTCAGAGTTCAATGCACGGCCCCCATGTTTGCTTCTGACTTTCGGAAAAGACAAATCCGTCGGAATAAAATTCCAGTGACAAAAAACACGTGTATTTTTTTTCCTGTTTAAAAAGCACAGATACTTTCAATTGGGGACGCTGCTGTGCGCAATTGGCTGCCGCGATTCGCCCACAAATATATACAGTCAATTCACTTCACAGTATATTCTGTGAAGCGCTTTGGGACGTCGATCAGATGTGAAAAGCCGCGATATCAAATGGAAGGATTATCAAGGCTTCTCAAGGACACAGTTAATACAGAGAGAAGAAGGGAGTGAAGAAGGGAATGGATCAATCCGGCACAGTGATAGCTCTTTAGCTACTGTGACATAATCATCACTACAGTCTGCGCTGCATTCCCTTTAATGAGAACTTATTATTCAAATGTTCACATTTGTTTCTTTGATAAATGAGCAGGTGATCCCAGATATATACACACACGCACACACGCACGCACGCACAATGGAGAGTGATATTAGCAGCTGTGATCGCCAAACAAGGAACAACGAAAGTACAAATGACGAGTTCCACTTTCGGATTTTTGCAATAAAGCAATGAGGATAATAACAATAACCATAATAATAATACTCCTTGCATTTGATGTAGCGCTTTTCACACCTTATCAACGTCTCAAAGCGCTTCACAGAATGTATTGTAAAGTGAATTGACTGTGTATATTTGTGGGCGAAGTGCGGCAGCCAATTGCGCACAGCAGCGTCCCACACACAAACAGTCGTGGATTTAAATGACCAATTTTATTATTGTGGTTTTTTGGGGGGTGGATTATTATTACCACAACGCAACAGCGGCAGCCAGACGAAAAAGGAGAGAGAGAGAGAGAGAGAGAGAGCCCGCGGGAAGCATGCGTTTTTTGCTGAAATTGTTGTGAAAATGACAGCTCCAAAAATAAGGATGAAAATAACAAATACACTACGTGCAACCAAGGCTGCAGTGCAAGGAATATTCCTGCGGTCGGCACTGCGGAGATCAATCAGTTCCAACAGCTCAGTATTTCCACCAGCAGGAACTTTGTGGTGAACGAGGCTTCTAAAGCAACATGAAAGAGGCAGCACATTGGTGTCTTATTTTCTTGTTGTTGTCGTTGTTGCTGCTTTCTTGTTATTATTGTTCGACAGTGGTCTGTAAAATACACACTGCCGTTCAACCCTTTTTTTGCACGCGCTCGCGCACACACACACACACACACACACACACACACACACACACACACACACACACATATACACACACAAAGAGGATGGAGTTTTCTTTTGCGTCCGCCAATGTTTTAAACAGTTGACACTGTTTCACAGATGACCCTGATCTACATTTTGGGGGTAGTTTAGCCTTTATTTGGGTAGATGGAAGAGCTGCTCACAGAGAGGATCCGCTGCCTGTGGAGCTAATGGTTCGCTAATAGTTTGGATATTTGTTCGAACTGTTTAATGTTTGTTCTACATGGGTCCTTAAGCATTTAACTAAGTGTTACGCTAATGGCAGAGGAGGGTCAGAGAGCCTAATCTATTTTTAATGAGTTCTCTCCCGAAACTAAAAGCGAAGATTTTGGCGGAGAGCGTTTGATCATTTCGAGGATCAAGGCCTAGGTGGAGTCCTGTAGCTCAGACGTTAGAGCGCTCGCCTTTCAAGCGAGAGACCTGGGTTCAATTCCCGGCAGGGCGAAAGCTTGGGCAAGTCTCCTTACTCCACACACCTGATAATAATCCCCAAACCCTCCAAAAAAATAACAATTTGGTTACACCATCCACGACTGTTTGTGGGGACGCTGCTGTGCGCAAAATGGCTGCAGGGTTTAGCCCACGAATATACAGTCAATTCACTTTGCGGTATATTCTGTGATGCGCTTTGGGACGTCTAGAGGACGTGAAAGGCACTGTATCAAATGCAAGGATCATTATTATTATTTATAAAGTGCCTTCATGTCAGAAGGACATCCCGAGACACTAGCAGTTAAGGCACCTGACCTGGGGGTTGGGTGTGGCTGAAGCCATGGTCAAGTGGAAGGTCTTGAGAGGGGCGAGGCGGTGGGATTCAGGGATGGACTTCCAGAGGCTTGTGGCAGAAAAGCTGAAGGCTTGTCAGCCAATGGGCAGGGATGAGGACAAGGAGGAGGCCAGTGCTCATTGAACGAAGGGAGGGGAGAGATTGGTCAAAGGAGAAGGGGCTGAGATCCAAAAGGGAGATTGGGGCACAGATGAAAAGAGGCAACTTTTCCCAGTAAGAACAGTCTTATTGTGAAGAAATGGATAACTAAGCTTAAAATTGGAGCAGGAATTCTTCACGTTGAATGCATTGCGCAGAATGCTACAACCATCCTCGTCAGTCTATCAGCATTAATCATTTATCCGTCCGATGCTTTTAAAAGAGAGCAAACCTTGTGCTTTAATGTGAAAACACATTAGTTCACAAGTGTCTCCTGATAACTTTGTGAACACGTTGAGATTAATTCTTCTTTGCAATGATGCACAAAGTTCATGTTTCCATTCACCGAAGGATGTTTATATGTTAATAGGGGATTAATAGACAAACCGCTTTGCTTCGAAATATCAAAATGTTGCTTGTTGGCAAACAAATAATAATAATCCTTGCATTTGATACAGCACTTTGCACGTCTTCTAGACGTCTCAAAGCGCTTCACAGAATATACTGTCAAGTGAATTAACTGCATATTTGTGGGCGAAATGCGGCCTATAGCGGCGTCCCCACAAACAGTCATGGATTGAAATGACCAATTAATTATTGTTTGTTTTTTTGAAGGGATTATTATTAGGCGTGTGAAGGAAACTTGCCCAAGGTTTCACCCTGCCTGGAATCGAACCCAGGTTTCTCACTTGTAAGGCGAGTGATTTTACCACTGAGCTGCAGGACTCACTCAGTATGCAGTCACTACACTTCACGGTAAAAATCCTGTGAAGGGTTTTGAGACATCTCAGTAACGTGAGAAAGCGCTGAATAAACTGCAAGGATTTATTATTTTAGGGTTTCTTAAGAAAACAATCATAATACAACATTGTGTTCTTTGGATATTCAACAATAAAACAAAATTACATTGATGTAGTACCTTTCACGTCAGATGGAAAAATATAAAAGGGATTCTATATATCAAGAAAGAACAACTTGTAGGCTTGTTTCAGCTCTGAACAGTCTTTAACTTAATTAATATATTGTCACTATGGTATGGTACATTGTTGAATTCTGCTGTCTCTTTTATTAAGATCCTGTCAGCCATTTCAAATACCCTGATCGGCAAAATTGTTTTGTGGCAGGAATTTACCATGTAACTGAAATATCTAATTTAATGATTGCAAATGTTTTTGAAGCATTTTTAATTCTTCAAAAAGTTGAAGCGAAGGTTAAAATTCTTCCCCATATCAATTCCCTTCTTCATAAGATATTAATGGAGTAACGTTTTGATTTTAACGCACACATAACATTTGAACGGCAATATTGTTGCAGCCTTTTATGTTCCACCTGCATATCATTGTTGCAGCAGATAGCGCGAGGACTATAATATAGATTAAAGCCATGAAACAGGCCATTGAAAACATAAATTTGTCAGGAAGATTGAAGGTGCATATTCACGATTTAAAACCTATTGAATATTTGGATTGAATGAAGCACATTTCTCAGTTGAAAGTTGAAAACTGCCTGGAAAATCAATTATTTGCTTCAAATGTACCTCTAAGACCAATATATGAAAAATGTGGAGCGTAGTTAAATATATATAATGTTGTATATATAACTATATATATATATATATAAATAAAAATAAATCCCAAGAGTTAGAGAGGACCTTATAGAAAGTAAACCCAGAACACTATTTTTCCAAGACAGGAGAGCAAGAGGAAACAGGTCCCATTGTTACAGGGATGGAGACCAAGAAGTATGTATTTACTAAATGTATACACTATACACTAAGTATTTTGTTATACACTAAGTCTAAACACTACACACTTCTTTCTGCACTGTAATTAAGATTGTACATTGCTATTGCCAGTCAAATGCAAGGTGAGGATCTCCTTTGCCTTTCAGTTTTAAACCTGCTTCTGCGTGTGTGAGAAACACGCAGAAGCGTGTGTTTTTTTAAGAACTGGTCATCCTTTTTTTTTGGGTGGGTGGGGGGGCAGGTGGGTGGGGGGGGCAGGTGGGTGGGGGGGGGCAGGTGGGTGGAGGGGGCAGGTGGGTGGGGGGGGGCAGGTGGGTGGGGGGGGCAGGTGGGTGGGGGGGGCAGGTGGGTGGGGGGGCAGGTGGGTGGGGGGGCAGGTGGGTGGGGGGGGCAGGTGGGTGGGGGGGGCAGGTGGGTGGGGGGGGGCAGGTGGGTGGGGGGGGCAGGTGGGTGGGGGGGGCAGGTGGGTGGGCGGGGCAGGTGGGTGGGGGGGCAGGTGGGTGGGGGGGAGGGAAACGTTTCATTTTAGGGGTAACTTAACAGCATTTTGTTTTGCACTGAAATGGCCACGGTGATTTCCAGGCAGCTATAAATTCAGAATAGCAGCCACTAAATCCTGATCCCTCCGACTAATCCACCACACGCTTGCCACGAGCACGTGACGCGATCAACGCATAAACACGACAATTAATTTGATGGGACATTTTACGGTCTTCTGACTTTGATTAAAGGTGATTGCCTTGGTTCGGTGAGATCTAAACTCCCCCCAACTCCCGCCCCCCCCCCCCCCCCCCCCCCCCCGTCCCCACCCCCCCCACCTCCCCACTCCCACCCCGCCAACTACCCCCACCAAAAAACACACCTTGACCACCAGACTGTTTATTGCAGGACCTTAGCTTGAGAACAAGTTATAAAAATTGCAGGAGTTTCAAAGGAAGGTTTGATGTGGAATATTGTTCAACCAAAAGAATATTCAACCTCCCACACACACACACACACACACACACACACACACACACACACACACACACACACGGCTCGTATCATAAACATTAAAGGTTTCAATAAGAGCTCTTTATACTGCAGGCAGCAAGGCAGTGGCCGATTAACACAATGTACTTAAGCTTTGTTAGGGTTTCCAATGGAGGATGGTGGTTTGGGAATCAGTGCAAGAGAGACGCTTAATCCCCGAAGGGTGGGCTGGAACAATTGCCAGAGAGGCTTGATGTTGTGCATGATGAGGATAATGATGATAACAGAAATAATAACAGTACGAGTCAAATAATAAAGTCCTTGCAATCTGACACCTTGCCTGTAAACGCCAAAACGTCCCAAAGCGCCTGGTGGGAGAGAGGTTTGACTGTGCCCTTTGTGGGGCAAGCGCTCAAACCCCTGCCCCGTGGAAGGCTGGCGGTCGCAAAGGGTCGGGCGGGTGCGTCGCTCGATGCCCGAGCGGCAAACGTCTTGAAACGAGTCACGATCGAGGCCCAGAAACGACGGCCAAAGAAAGATGAATGAGCCTCGAGAAGCTCCAAGCTCCAACCTGGAGGAAACCCCCTGTATTGTTCCGATGAACGGTCTCACTCAAGGCCTCAAGGAACAAATCATACACGGCTGATTATTTCCCATTGTGTGGATTCTGTGGTGATCGCAATTGCATGCGATTCCCTCCCCCACAAAAAAGGCTGTGGATGCTGGATCCATCCACACCTTCAAGAGTGATTTTCGCTGGGTCAGGGTATTAAGGGATTCGAGGAGAAAGCGGGAAATTGGAATTGCGAGGATTAGTTGAGGGACAGATCGGCCAAGATCTGATTAAATGTCAGATAACAAGCTCGAGGGGCTGAATGGCCTACTCCTGTTCCTGTGCAATGGGCCACCGTGTTCGAAACATAAAGTCTCCCCACTTTACAGTATATTCCGTGAAGCGCTTTGAGAACGTCTCAAAGGCGTCTTGAAAACGAGACAAGGCGTCAAATGCAAGGATGATAAAAAATCACGGAACGCCACATGGCATGGCAGCAATTGGCGGGGATTCTTGATCAACTCAGGCTCCTGTTAACCCAGCAAGCCAAAGGCCTACAGGTTAAGGTGGTCGTGCCTGGACAAGTAGTGGGAAGCTTGCCAGTCTATGCTCTTAGAGGAAAACTCTCACAGGTCTAGCTTGTTGAAATCCAGCCAGTTATTCCAGCGCATCACTCTGGGGTCCCTGGGCCTTGGCTCTGGCTACACTGCATCTAAAAATCTCTGGAATCAGGGCAATAAAGGTGATGCCTCCAGTGAGAGAGAGAGAGAGAGAGAGAGAGAGAGAAAGTGCACATTCTATTCCAGATAGAGAGAATCATCCATGGGTAGGAGGTATACATACCCTTCGTTGGATTTCCCCAAGTGTCAGACACCAAGTAAAATAGAGAATGTCTCGATCTAAATTTAACTTCAAATTTATTTGTCATAACAACAACAACAACAATAATGGTACTATTTGTGTACAAAAAGCCCCAGAGTCTGGAACTCTATCCAGAGTCTCTCTCACCCCTTCCCTGCCTCACCTTGTTCGAGGGTTCAAGGACGGTCTCGAGCCCCTTTGCTTTCAATCGCTTTCAATTATCTTTGTCCTCCTCACCCACCTCCAGCTCGGGTGCCAAACCAGGGTTACTGACCTGATTGTTCAGCGTTTTGGGAGATACCCTCGACGTGCAAAGGGCTCTATAAATGTAATTTTGTTGTTGTTGTTGTATAGCTAAACACCTCAGGCTGATCTCCCAGCGCAAGAGCAATAGACGCTGTATTAATGTAAACTTTGCTGTAATTTTCCACAATGTTAGCGTTATTACATCGCTCGTCAATTTGGCTCCCTCTCCCAACCTCCCCGCACTTCCCCTCCTCCTCCCCAACGCTTTCTTCCGAATAGGGCAGATTTCATACCGCTGCAGAGAAGGTGCAAGCAAGAAAATCGTATTACCGAGAGATAGGAAAAGACAGGACTGCAATTTGAAACAAAAACAGCCACGAGGCAACGGATCAGTGCTGCCAAGCTCACCACAAGAACAGCAGAGCGAAGGGGAGGGATCATATCACCATTTCAAGGCGCTGCCGAATGCCCAATGCCACTTGCAATTATTCCTCCAGCAATGTGAGCAGTCCGAACGCGCAGCGAAAATATATTTGCATTTATATAGAGTCTTTTGTGCAAAGAAGAATATTGGAAATTAAGCTCTGAATACTAACTCGACTTGGCTGCCACAGCACGGCCGGTGCTCCAGTGCAGAGTGAGCAATTGGTTTAGGAAAATGCATCCGCGGGCGGGTGGCACGCGTGTGTGGGGGGGGGTCTCGCGTTCTGGTCTGGCTATGTGAACGCCCTGCTGGTCGGCCTCCCCAATTCCTCCCTCCGCAGGCTGCAGATAATCGGAACTCTGCAACCCGCATCCTCTACCGTTCCAAACTCCATCTCCCCCCCCATCCTCGCCCGACTCCATTGGCTCCCCCACCATCCAGAGGATCCAATTCAAGATCCTGCCCCTCACATTTAAAGCCCTCCACAACCTCGTTCCCCTCCACCACCTCGTTCCCCTCCACACCCTACATCTGTGACCTTCTAACCCCTTACCAATCTGCCTCCCCCCTCCGTTCAGCAGGCTCTGGCCTGCTCCACGTCCCCCAATTCACCCACCTCACCATTGGCGGGCGAGCCTTTAGCCACTCTGCCCCCAACCTCTGGAAGTCCATCCCGCAATTCCTCTGTTCTTCCACCTCGCCCCCTCCCTGGCCTCCTTCAAGTCTCGCCTCAAGACTGTCCTCTTCGATGAACCCATCAGCAACTCCTAAAACCCCCCCTTTGCCTCCCCACCCCAATGTCCACAGCTCGGGTCTGAAGCAGTGACTGTCAAACACCTTGGGACATCCTCATGACGTGAAATGCGCTATACAAGTGTAATTTTGGTGTTGTTAAGCCTGTTTGTTGGTGGGTTTCTGTGACCACCAGGAAACCAGCTGAGATCCGGGGAAAAATAAATAGCTATTTATCACCCAGTTTCACAATTTGAACCAATTTCCAAAACCTACACACCAAATACTGTATTTATTAAACTGTGATCCCCCACCGCGGTTACGTACTCCAAAGATTTGTAATTAACAGGGAAAAAGTGGTCAATAAACGAGTTGTTGTTACCAATGCAGAACAGCTACAAGTAGTAAGAAGCTAGATCAGGCCAGAGCTACACAATGAATAACCAGTCCGTCAGCAAAGTGTGAGCCACTTAGTATCAGGAGTGTACAGTACAATGAACAGGAATTCATTCTAAACCATCAGCAGGTAGCTATGTAATCCATCACACGGTATCAAGCGTGTTTCTTCAATAATATAATGTAAAATAAAAAAAAGTCAAGCGATAAATGCAGCACAAATATCTCCATGTGCTTCACAGGTAATTGCTATCATATGCCGGGACAGGGTATGTGTAGGCAGCCAATATTTTGCGCGGTAAAGTGGAGCTCCTGTGGCTCAGTGATTAGAGCACTCGCCTTACAAGCGTGAGACCTGTGGTTCGAATCCAGGCGAAAACTTGGGCGAGGTTCCTTACTCCACACCCACGCGCCTAATAATAATCTGTTCCAAAAAAACACAATGGTAAAATATTGGTCATTTCAATCCACGCCTGTTTGTGGGGGGGGGGGGGGTGCGGGGGGGACGCCGCTGTGCGCAATTGGCTGCCGCGATTCGCCAGCAAATATATACAGTCAATTCACTGTACAGTATATTCTGTGAAGCGCTTTGAGACGTCGATGAGATGTGAAAAGCTGCTGTATCAAATGGAAGGATTATTATTGTTATTATTCTTATTATTATTACTACTAACAGCAGGGAGATGACCGACTGATTGATTCAGGTGGGTATTGGCCAGGTCTCAGTTTGGCATCTCAACCGAAGTGCATCACCTCCACACAACAACAATGTATATATCCAGTGGAATGTCAGCGTGAGCTTAAATTCCCAAATTGGGACCAAAACTCACAATCTTCTGACTCAGAATGGAGAACGCTGCTAACCGAGGCCAGGCTGACAGAGGAATGGAAGTTACTCTGCACATTTTAAATATAAAAAGCCTTGCGACGTTTTTGCAAAATTGCTCGACTGCGACACCAGAAGTCCTTTGGGAACGAAGGAGGCTCGATACGCAATCAGACAGCCATTCAGATGATAAAGTGTCGGTTCTCGCTTTGCGACTCCCGTATTACGGTCTGTCTCACCCACAGAAATAAATGCCCCGTGCAGGTCTAATAGTGGTACGCAGGAGCAGAAAGTACGCTCAACTTTTATTTCCAACCGGCTCACAGAAATAGCCGCTTCTAAAGTATTCATTTGATCCAATTTCATCGCACCGAGACATTTAACTACCTGCTCTTAGAGCAAGGCCGGGCTTGCTCGGAACCAGGGCACACCTATGGAATTTTGTACTGGTAATGAGATATGAAATTGAAAAGTCAATGTCCTTTATCCACACAAATTGCATACGTACCGCTGTAATGTACAACTTTATACTTCGATGGCTCCGATTTAGGGCCCATTGAAATATAATGAAAGAATCACACGTGCAAACGTTTGAGGAGATGACATCCGAGCGTTCGAAACTCAGTTAATAAAACATTTTTTTCTATTTTTTAAAAAACTCTCTAGGTCTTGCCCTGCCTTATTTGCAAGGACTTGAGTGAAAATGTTGACATTTCCACCGGCTGCCTCTGCCTTTTGTTCAGCAACAAACACAAAGGCACCTCAGCAAAAAGGGACCTAATTAACACCACTTTTTCTTTCAATATATAAATCTGTTTTTATAAAATCTAATTACAAGGTCGGGAAATCATTCACCTGCGGATTTTAGTGCTTTGTAAAACATGCAAATGCTGCCCACATTTAATTAATAAGTTCACGCTACCTGTTTCATTGAAACATTTACCTGGTTAATCATCGGGCTTTAAGAAAGGAATATGCTATTGTATTCAGCTCAGCAGCTCTGGTGAGTGAGGCCTTGACTTCTAAACAGAAGGTAGGGAGATTGAATCCCAGGGCTGCCTGTCACTTTGACATGTTTGGCTCAGTTGGGTGAGTTTCGACAGCTCGTGGGCATTGAGTGCCATGCAGCAGGGATATGTTCTCTTGTCGACGTGCGCGGGAGGGGGTGGGGAGAGAGAGAGAGAGAACGCTGAAACGTGACTTGTTTCACTTAAACCACAGATGGCCAAGCACGCAGCAGCACTGATGGCAACCTCGGCAGGTAGCTTTCTGTCTGGAGGAACTTGGTGGGGGGGGGGCGGGTGGGGGACGAGAAATATTTTTTGCGGGGGTGGGGGGTGGGGGGGGGGGGCGGGTTGGTCAGTTAAAAAAACTTTTCTGAAGTGCCTACGTCCCATGGTAATGTACCACAAGAGAAATACATGAGACGCAGTGGGCAGTTTTCGGAAAAGATAGATTGGAAGTTGGATGCAAACAGTAAACACTGCGATTTGTCAACTCTACTCTGCGGCTTGATGTGAATGGGAGTCATAAAGAGCTCTTGCTGTGGATTCTCAGCATGTTATCCCTCACGGCGTCTTACGACTATGATTTAGCTCCGCAGCAAGTTGTTTCAATGAGTGGCTGTCGGTTTAATGCGGACAAGCTATTCCCAATGGAACAAATGCACTTGTGGAGACCCTGTAGCTTCAGTGGTTAGAGCACGCGCCTGACAAGCATGAGACTTGTGTTTCAAATCCAGCCAGGTCAGGGCGAAACCTTGGGCGAGTTTGCTTACTCCGCACGCCTAATAATAATCCGTCCAAATAAACCACATGAATATAAAATCGGTCATTTCAATCCATGACTGTTTGTGGGACTTTTTTTTTTCCCTCAACGCTACCCTGGCTCTCTTCATCTAAAAGGGACTAAAAGGAACCACTTATCCTTGGTGTGTGTGAGGAGGAATCCCACTCAAAAGTTAATACCTCCATCTCCATCCCTCCCTCACCTTGTCAAAGGTCCATCTCAAGACCTGCCTCTCTGACTATCTTTGCCCTTCTCCACCCCTGTCAGCTCCCACACCTCAGTTCAGATGCCTGGCTCATATCGTCAAGCACCTTGGGGCATTTGGAATTTATATTATAGCATAAAGCTTTGGTCATAAGAATCTTTGGGCCAGACAGAAAAAATGAATAAAAAACACTAAACCAAACGGGACATCAAACTTCAGTCAGGTAAACATCTAATAAGGAACACTTTGTTGGTCTGCTTGAATTTGTAATGATGAGGTTTGACATTATATTAACCTTTATTTAATCATCCAAAGGAAACCGATTTAAAGTTGTTAATAGACCTCGTCTCTTGCGAGATGACACATTGATCTCCCGTCTTAAATTAAACCCAAGGATTAAACCATCAAAGGCAAAATTAACTATTGATACAGTTGAATCCAGATATAGTCAAACTCGAGCGGAAAATCTTTACAACGTGTCAATTTCATTTGGAGTTCATCAATACAGGTACTGTACAAGAATTCCCATGATGTGCGAGGCTGGTTGGAAAGCAATTTCGTTGCCATAGCATTTGCTTAAAGTACTATAATAACGGGCTCATTGATTCTGATGTTTTGTGATTTTGCTGATACATTCAGCGATACCTGCTGAAACTTAATAAAAAACTCCATATGGATACCCCCAAATCCATTAGCCCTGAACTGTTGTTCGATCTTTGGATAAGAAGTCACACAGACTAAACCGACACTTCAATATAGCGATGTTTCATTGTTCAAGGTGTCGCCCTTTGGATAAGACATCAAACCAAGGTCCCATTTGCCTGTTAAACAACAGTTAACTTGCACTTATATGGGTCGAAGAGGAAGGTTTTCAGGCAAGACTTGAAAAGGGGGAGAGAGGAGGGGCAATGGGGAGCTGGCAGAGCCAGAAATGGTAAGACGCAGGGATGTGGAGTTTGTTCCAGGTCGGTATGCAGGCAGCAGACTTGGGAAAGGCCCAAGAAGTTTGAGGAGTTCAGATCAGCAGGAGCGAAGACAGTGATGGGAGCCAAAGAAGGGTAGGTTGGAGATGGGACAGTAGTGTGAGAGACTAGAGAGATCGAAGGTGTATTTGAGGAGTGGCTTGATGACAGTGGTTTTCAGCGGGAGTGGAACAGAACCCGAGGAGAGAGACTGATTGACCAATGCCGGCCAGCAGGGAGGAGAGGAGAGGTATCTGAGTGACTAGGCGCTGGAAGGGGAGTGGGGGGAAAGTAGGGGGAAAGGCCTCGAGGCAGCTGGTGGTGAACCTCATCTGGGTTATTGTGGTGACAGGGAGGAGGGAGACATGGAGGCAAAGGAGTATAAGGAGTGGGGCAGTGGCAGGCGCTGTGGCAGAGAGAGAAGGCAGAGTGGGAAAGGACATGATGGGGGGGTAGGAGAAGGAAATGGATGTTTTGGATGCACTTAGCGTTTGATGTGGGGATAAAGGGAGCTTGAGTGGGCGCATGGACAAGGTGATCAACGGTAGAGTCTTTGGATTACTGTTTGCCTCCAGGATGACTTTGGAGCAAAAGTCAGTTTTGGACTGTGAAAGGGGGAGGCAGGAGGAGCTCGTGGTCACAGCTGGAGGTGGATTGTGAGGCCAGATTTCTGCCATCTGCGCTCGAGCATTTGGGTTTGGGTTTTTCGTGAGTGGCGATCCCCGGGCGCTATGTAATATTACTGATATGGCATTTTGATATAGCGCTTTACACGACTTCTAGACCGTCTCAAACCGCCTCGCAGAATATACCGTAAAGTGAGTTGACTGTATATTTGTGGGCTAAACGCAACAGCCAATTGCGTACAGCCGTGTCCCACGATCAGTCGTGAATTGAGTGACCAAATTGTCATTGCTTTCTTTTCTTGAGGGATCATTATCAGGCGTCCGGATGGAGTAAGGAAACTTGCCCGAGGTTTCGCCCTGCTGGGAATCGAGCCCAGGTCTCTCATTTGCAAGGCGAGTGCTCTAACCACCGAGCTACGGGACTTTACTTGAAAGGAGAAGGGAAGTGTCTCCCGGTGTCTTGAACAACAATCCCCGAAATAAAAAGAATCCCCGACTCTCCTCATGTTTGTTTGTGCGACATTGCTGCATGCAATCACGCTGTCATGTTTCCTTACGTGATATACAGTCACCTAATTTCACAGTAGATCCTGTGAAGCACTTTGAGGCGTCCTTCTGACATAATTCTAGCAAGTAAGGATTATTATTATTATTATTTAGACTTGCAGTGAGAGACTTGAGGTTGCTGTTTGAGTTGTCAGGAAAGGTGGATGAAAGGCAGCTGTATGTAAGGAGATCTCGCTTAGCTGACATTATTAAACAGGGTCGCTATTCAACCAACATACCCACAGGGAATGCAGTCCATGCCCTTTAACCCCATTAGACCACTAGAAATCTAAAATATACGCCTGTGGTCACGACTACTTCTTAGGGTTACATGTCATGTTTCTCCGAGAAAATGAAACAGCCTGGAAGGCAGGGGCAGGGAATTGTTTTTTGTGGGAGTTGTTTTTGTATTGTATGGGTGTGAGGGGTTGGGGGGAAGGGAATGAATTTGCGTAGATTTGACTGGCGATAGCTGGGATCAATAAACAGACTGATCCGTTCTCGTTCATATTCTGAAATCAAGTTGATATTTTTAATAGCCGTTTAACTCTGGTAGATTGTATTTATTTATTCACTCCCTCCTTTACCTCCTTCAAGGTCCCTCTCGAGACCTTCCCCTTCAGTCACCTCCCACTTCCTCCCTCCCTTCCCCCACACCATTCCCCCCCACCCATGCCCTCCCGATCCCAACCCCCAGTTCGGATCCAAATTGCTGAGTGTCCAGCACTTTGAGACCTCCTCCCACTGTGAAAGATGCTATACAGACATCATTTGTTGCCACTGTTGTTGTTAAGAGCAAATCACTGCAGGAATTGAAAATCTGTGTCGCCATCAAAATCACATTGGAGCAGTGGGAAGTTCAACGACAACTAGAGCAACGTTTATCTTCTCTGGTGTCCTTCATGGAGGGTAGCGTATCACATCTGAAGTGGCATTAAAGTACAGAAAAATATTCCAAACAGCGTTGGCAAAAAGTAAATCAAATCGATACTGTTCATCAAATTCTAGAATATTTCGGCACTGCAGACAACCGTTCAAATCCTCAGCTCATTGAGTGGTGAGGTTGGGGGAGACAAAAATTCCATAGGGTCTAGATTTGTTCTATTTTTAATAACATTTCAAAGCACCAAATTTCAGCAAAGTGTTGAATTCGGTTAACTCTTGAGGCCATTTTTCCGTTGCTTTTGAAGGAATTTACAGAAAAATAGCTTCTATATTACGTCTGCGTTTACGGCCTTGCCAAATTTTAGATGCTTTGAAATGCAACATAAATAGACCCAACAAGTCTAGATCCAGGTGGTATTTCTACGCCTGTAAGATCTCCATTTCTCCCAATTTCCTGCCTTTTCCCTGCAGCCTTTCATATCTTTCCCTTTGTGAATATTTATCTAACTTGCTTTCAAAAGCAATCCTAATTCCTGTGTTATACCCACTGTTTGGACAGCACACTGCATGTCAACAACAATAAAATGTTACGATTGTAAAATGTCCTAATAAACCTGTGTAGACTTTTTGACCTGTAATTTTCTGACTGTAGTGAATGTGCCTCTGAAAGATCACAAGATTAGTTTGGTTGAAGAATGTCCTTTAGTCCATCTGATATCTCGTCCACCCTAACTCCCTCCCACTCCCGCCAAACCCCCCCCCCCCCAGCCCCCCTACCCAGGATCACAGCATCAAACTGCTTTTTAAATGAATCCCAATATCCTGGCCTCAGCCAGCCTTCCTGGCAAACTCTCCCAGTCATAAATAACCCTTCAGATTAAAAAAAACTGATATATATCCTGAAATTGCCCTTTGAGACCCTTAACCCTACGTCCTCGTTCTCCTATCGTCTTGGTGAATCCAAAAGCACAAGAAGAGAGATCTTAAAATGATACACAGGGCCACATTTCAAAACCGAGCCCATCGGCTTTTCAGTCCAGGTAAGTCATTTATTTGTGCAATGGTATCATTGCGCCGGCAGATGCTGAAATCTTTCTTCTCCTACGTTTCGTTGTGATCTGGATCTCTCGAATTAGCTTCTCCAGGTTCCTCACGCTGTACGTGTCCTCCAACTTGACATGTTTTCCCAATGTTAATATTCAATGAATGAATCACTGTCCTGGGGGACAGAGAGGGAACGGAGAAGTGAGATGAAAGATAAATGATGTCTCAACTAATTTTATGATTTATTGATCCATAGTTTGCTTGTCTTGCAGTGTGGGAGAGCTCATTTTTCCATTCAGCAGATGAGCTGTGTCACTCCTGCTAATAGACATCATTACCAGTGCGTAAATGTGTTTGTGGGAATGAAAAGTGTGCTTTCAGCCTGACGCTGACCTAAGCAGTTTTCTTTTATTATATGCAGTAGATCTGCCAGTGGTGGAAATTGATGCGTCTTTTCCTAGGGCAATGCTTGTCTATCACAAGTGTTTTTCTCATTTTTCTCCAAAACAAGTTCATCTTTAAGCAACTTCAGATTCATGGTTCAAATTACTACACTGACACGTCATCTGTTTTGCTGATCCTTACAAGGAATATCATTTCCACAAGAGCAGAGGGTGGATGGATTAAAATGGTTCAACGGCAGACAATGCAAAAGGCATACAGTGTTATAGCAACTTTTCCCCCCTCTGAAGTCCCCCCACCCACCCACCTCCCCTCCCACCCACCTCCCCACCCACTTTAGTCTCCAATAACTTTACACGTTCAGTTGATACTTCAAATGAACTTTCGTTAAGCAGGAGTGAGCGGTGGGGGGAGGTGGGAGGGGGCTTGAACTCACCGACTTGCCTAATTGCAGTATTGCTGCGTCACAGTGTATGTTTCAATGTATTTCCGGTGCCTGGGGACGTCCTCCCGACGTGAAAGGCGCTCTATCAAAGTAACGTTGTTGTTGTTGTTGTATATCCAATCCTGGTTCGCCCGCAAAGTGCACTGTCACCACACTTTGGTGCGCAATTGGCTGCCGCGTTTCGCCCACAAATATACAGTCAGTTCACTTTACAGTATATTCTGTGGGGCGCTTTGAGACGTGAAAAGCGCTATAGCCAACGCAAGGATGATTATTATGATTATTATTATCTTATTATTACATTTATCAGCTATCTATGTAGAGCCCTGTAGCTCAGCGGGTAGAGCAACTCGCCTCTCAAGTGAGAAGGCATGGGTTCGTTCCTCGGACAGGACAAAACGTCAGGCAAATTCCCTTACTCCAAAACGCCTCTGTTTACCTGAAACTCGGTCGTTAGTCGATTGGCGGATTGCTGTTCCAAGGGGAGGGGATATAAAAAAAACCATAAATAGAGAAAAACAGAATTCGGACGCTCAATCCAAGACTGTGTGACGCCGCAGTGCGTAACCGATGGCCGGGTTTCGCCCACGGAACATCCACTTTACGGTGTATTCTGTGAAGCGCTTTGAGACGCCTCGGAGACGTGTTCAGGCGCTGTTTCAAATGCGAGGATGATTATTCCGGTATTATTATTATTATTATTATCCTTCAAAGAAAACACCACAAGGAACGAGAGACCGCATGGTGTCCGTAATATTATAGCTTCTGTTAGAGAGAGAGAGAGAGCCTCCCCCGCTTCGGGAAATAACCTCGTGCCCCAGCTCACCGAGAGAAGCTGGTTATCCTCACCGGCGTGAAGTAAGTTGCTCAGTAATAATAATAATAATCATCCTTGCGTTTGATACAGCGCTTTCCACATCTTATCAACGTCCCAAAGCGCTTCACAGAATATACGGTAAAGTGAATTGACTGTATATATATTTGTGGGCGAATCGCGGCAGCCGATTGCGCACAGCAGCGTCCCCCCCCACACAGTCGTGGATTGAAATGACCAATTATATTATTGTGTTTTTTTGGAGGGATTATTATTAGGCGCGTGTGTGTGTGTGTGTGCGGAGTAAGGAAACTTGCCCAAGGTTTGGCCCTGACCTGCCCGGATTCGAACACAGGTCTCCCCAGCTTGCAAGACGAGTGCTCTAACCACTGAGCCACAGGAGCTCCACAGTACACCAAGAGGTGACGACCAGGAATACAGAACATCAGGCAGGCACGCCTGCTGACTAACACAAAAAAAAATTGCCCCCCACCACACCCCCCCTACCCCCTCCACCGAAAGTTGAAGCAGATCAGAGAGAGATTTCAAAGTCAGCGGTGTGTAGTACAGCGGCCGGCTCTGAAAAGACCACTTGTTTCACACCAGGCGTCGAGCAGAGAAACAAAAATGCTGCAATTACTACACACTAATTAGCCTAAAAAGCTGACTTCTCTCCCCCTCCGTACAGAGGCAGGCTGACGTACTGCCTGCTGCCGCATTGTGAACGCTTTTTTGAACCCTGCTGTGGTCGGATGTGAAATGAGTCCAGCTGATTTAGTCAGTGGAGATGTCACTGCAAGGCCAGTTTAATCATTCACCATCTGCTAGCTGTGGGCTCTCTGCTGCCTGCTGAGTCCAATAAAGGCATTTATTTATTATATTACACTGAGTAACTACAGCGCAACATCTGCTGTAGGATTTGACGCAGCGCAACTCTCTAATTGAACAAGCAAACGCCATGGTTTTAGTGTTCAGCGGTGCCCACTAAAATGTGTTCACAAATACCGGGGAAGAGTTTTAAAACGCCGGTGAGACTGTTCCGGGGACAGGGTTTCGCGAGCGAAAAAAAAAAATAATAAAGTGGCCGATAAACTCGTTTTTGCCGTCCACAGGGTAGGTGCGGGCGCAACGCACGTGTCAATCAATACTTGGGCAATGGCGCTCTTTCAATACGCGATTTGCCATCTTCGTAATGTCATCAGCGGGGTGAGCTCGGTGAACCTGATGCGTTACCGTGGTTCCACGTGTTCGCCGCTTGCTCCTGTGAACTGGAGTGAGCGGCTTGGAGGATTACGTCATCGCCTTGGGGAAGAGTAGCTTAGCCGCGTGTGTTTTCTCGTTTCTGGCGTCTTTTCACCTCCCCCCCCCCCCCCCCCCCCCCCCCACTGCGACAGTGACTGACTCGCTAACTATGTGCTGCCAACTAGATAACTGCGATCTTGCAAAGTGCTTTCAAAAGAAACCGCTGATTTCGCTGGGTCTCTGTGACAGGCTGGGTGCAGCCCTTTCATCGCCCCGCTCCGTCCATTCCCTGCATATGCTAGTCGTCTGACAACTCGTCCATCATGCGACTGTGGCCGGTGTTACGACCTTGTGTTTGATTGTACGAGACAGTAAGTATCGTGTCACGGTGTTCACCGGTAAAAGTTGAACGTTTCAATGCATCCAGTCCGCGAAAACACTCACATCACTTTAGCCTTCCGCCTGCGCAATATACAGACAGGTAACTTTACAGTATATTCTGTGAAGCGCTTTAGGACGTCTAGAAGACGTGATAAGGCTCTAAATCAAATGCAAGGATGATTATTATTATTATTATCCCGTGAAGCATCTCTGAGATGTTTCAACAGCCTGATAAGGCACTATATCGAACGCAAGATTTATTATCATTATTATTATACTTAGTGAGCCTATCGTGTCAACCGCTATTCAGTTCCTGAGTTTTTATTTGCCATTAGAATATCATTGCTTATGATGTTCACCAGAAGCTGGATTAGTAGCTGATATTAAGTCTTTTTAACTTGTTCTATCGGCTTGCCTTTTAACCAGTGAGGCAGCACTTTTAGTTTTAACAGGGCAGAAGCAATGACCGCAACAACAACATACATTTATATTCTGCCCTTCACGCAGGGTAGCATCGCAGAGAGCTTCAAACTGATGACATAAGGGTAGGGAAGCACTTTCAATACCATGCACTTTCAATGATGCTATAAATCAATACAGTTCCAGGTTAGTTTTGGCAAATGCCAGCCGGTGATCTAGGAAACACCACGGTAGCATTTCCCCCCCCCCCCCCCACCACCAAGTTTTTGCCTTCAGTTCAGACGTTCCATCTAACTATGAACTCTTGTGGGAAGGGAAGAAAAATCACAGACACACACACACACACACACACAGAGGGACTGGATAATCTACTAAGAATTTGCTCACTGCAAATTCTGTTCTGCTGCTCAGTGCTTCATCAGATACCTGTGGCGCGGAGGGGTAAGCTTCCACAGTACGTCACGCAGGTCAAAGTGAACCCCCTGCCTCACATGTTTACCAAGGTCACGTCTCACGGCTCTCGGCCATCGAGGTTTCTTTCCATCAGCTCGTGAAAAAAACCGACGATACTCATTCGGTTTCAAGCCCGTCTCTCTCTCTCTCTCTCTCTCTCTCTCTCTCTCTCTTCGTGGTCGCCATCCGTGTGTGATTTGCAATCCAATCGCAAATGTGTTGTACCATCAGCCTGGCTTGGTCGGTAGCTCTCATTGCTCCTGTTTTTTGGGCTCTGGCCCCAAATTGGGATTTTCAGCTAACGAGTCACGACTGAGGCTGGCCCGTTTCAGAACGGAACGGGGTGCGGTTTAACATTATTGGTTAGCAGTGTCCTGATTAGAATTGGTATGGCTATTATCAGTAGTGGTTCCATCGATAATAAAATATTATCGATAAAATATTCCATCGATAATAAAACCAAAGCGGGGGAGACGGGCACGAACAGCGGTGGGGGGGGGGGGGGAGACGCAACTCAAGAGCCTTTATTTGCAGATATACTACTCATCCAGAGGATCGAGTTCAAGATCCTCGTCCTCACCTACAAGGCCTTACACGGCCTTGCCCCACCCTATTTAACCCATCTACTCTCCCCCTACACGCCCACCCGGACCCTCCGTTCAACAGGACTTGGCCTGCTCCAAGCCCCCGCCCGAACCCCCCCCCCACCATCGGAGGCCGGGCCTTCAGTTTCTCCGCTCCCACCCTATGGAATGCCATCCCTCAATCCCTCTGTCTCGTCTCTTCCCTTTCCTCTTTCAAGGCCGGTTTGAAGACTTTCCTCTTCGGTCGTGCCTTTTGTTCCACCCCGAACTCTTTTACCTCCCCTTCGTGTTTTACCCCTTCCCAAACACTCCCCTCCCAGCTCGGGTCACACGCCTCCTGTGCAGCGCCTTGGGACGTCCTCCCGACGTGAAAGGCGCTCTATAAATGTAATTTGTTGTTGTTGTTGATAGCCCCCCCACCCCGGTTTGTGACGACCGTTATTCGATGTGTTGCTGCTTCCCGGCTGATACCGACCGAAACTCATGAGTTTCCCTCCAGGCTATTAAAACTATGTCAAGGAAATCTGCAATGCACATTATTAATGAATCATGGCCAAGCAAACTCACAGACATTGATCTTCATATTACTTATTGAGGTGGATTTACCGTGGGTGAATAAGTTCCAAGCTTAATTTCGCGGTCCCATTTCTTCACGTTACACACCGTGCAAGTATAGGGGAGAAGTACTTTTTCTCGGTCGCCATGGAAACTAATCTCTGAATTCAGTCTCCTGATAAATGGATCCAAGTTTATTGTGCTCTTTCACCCGGCGGCAAGGAGATCTCAATGTGATCTATTCTTGTGGGAAATAATCAAAACTTTTACTTTCTTGTAATAAATGTATAATGTGCTCGCACACTGAAGGCTCGGGAATATTGCGATATTGCCGCATTGGCGACACGGGGCTGTGTGTAAAAAGAGGGTCCATCTCTCGTGCTTTAGGTTCGAGCCGTTGGTAATTTTTTAAACTGCGTAACGAGCAGGTTTGGCAACTTGCCTGCGGGGGTCATTTTAACGAGTGTGGAGAACATACTTTTGGGCATGTACCAGCCGCTCAGGCTGGTCCGTTAGTATTTCTACAAACGTCCTTCAAACGGTACCGTCGATAATGGTGTCTCCAAGAGGTGCTGAGGTTAGAGTCCAACGCCGCACTGTTTTGATGCGTTCATCCCACAAAATCCCCAATCACTGCTCTCTACAGTGTGTTCTGTGAAGTGCTTTGAAACGTCTCGACGACACGATGAGACATTTGCGTATCGAATGCCAGGAATACCATCATTATTACGGTCAGCTTCACTTAGGATGGGCACTGAGTAATAATAATATTTGACCCAGCGCTTTTCACATCTTACCGACGTCTCAAAACGCTTCACAGAATATATTGCAAAGGGAATCGACTGCATATTTGTGGGCGAGTCCATCGCTTTCGACATGCGTATCCTACTTCTGCTCTCTAATATCTCGTTGTTCTGTTTGCAGAAAGGAACAAACCAAGAAGGCGAAATATTTAATAACCTACTAATTCACTGCTAGATCCTCGAGAATACCGTGGATCGTCACAGTTTATAACTGGTGCCAACTGTCAGCCTGACTGAAGAGATGGGAATATCGCGTTCCCAACTGTGGCGTTCATTGCAAAATTGATCTTGTGCGCTAAAGTCCAACTTGCAAATTAGGCATCAGCAGCAGAAAGCAATGAATTTGACAGAGGAAATCCTCAGTTATTAAAGGACAGTATTTTTTTTTAAACAAAAACCTGTTTCTCTTTAAACCAGTCACGTTCCTGTGGACATCAAAGATTTCATGACTGTAGAAAAAGAGAAGGGATTTTCCTCCATTGTCCCGACCAGCAATCCTCTAGATTAAGTTTAATCTTGTGAGACACTGTGTGTGTAAATTGTATGTGGCATTTGCCTAATACGCGGTAGCTCAGTGATTAGAGCACTCGCCTTACAAGCCTGAGACCTGTGTTCGAATCCAGGCAGATCAGGGCAAGTTTCCTTACTCCACACGCCTAATAATAATCTGTCCAAAAAAAACCACAAAGATAAAACAAATTGGTCTTTTCAATCCACGACTCTCCGTGGTACGCTGCTGTGCGCAATTGGCTACCGCGTTTCGCCCACAAATATATAGTCAATTCACTTTACAGTATATATATTCTGTGAAGCGCTTTGAAACGTCGATAAGATGTGAAAAAGCGCGACATCAAATGCAAGGATTAACTATTATTATAATTCCGATAAATACCGATCTTTGAGACATTGACTGTTGTATCAGATGTACGGATTATTATTTCGTAATTATTATTATTTGTAACACATGATGAATGACGATTAAGAAAAGTCAAGTTCAAAATAACTTGAAAACGTTCAGGAAAATAATCAGAAAAATCCTTGCAAAAATTCAAAACACTACAGATGCTGGAAATCTGAATCCCAAACAGAGATTGCTGACAACTCTCAGCGGGTCAGCCAGCATCTATGGAGAAAGTTTTCGTCGTAAATATCCTTGCACTTGATATAGTGCCTTATCATGCCTTCGAGGTGTCTGAAAGCGCTTCACTGAGTATAACAACAAGAAAATTACATTTACAGAGCGCCTGTCTCACCGGGAGGACGTCCCGAATGTACTGCAAAGTGAACTGACCGTGTATTTTGTGGGCGAAAAATATTACACCGTAGCAAGGAATGAATTGTTTGCTCGTGAATTCTGCTGCCTTTGTCTTTGGTAAGAATTCAGATGACTCGTGAAACTCTCTCCGAAGCTGTGGCGCTGTCTTCTTGAACTAATCGCCTTGGAGGAAATGCTTAGGTAGGAAATAATAACAGTGTGCAGCTTTACTTGAAGTTCAAGGCGACTTGACACGGTTAGGAGATGGGGGGACTGTCAGAACATTGTCAACCAGTCGTGAAGAGCACTTTAAACACCAGGAGTCTCAAGGCCTCATCATTTTAATTCTCCTGATTACTGTTATTTCAGACTAAATATAGAGTGTGGAGACAGAAAACCAACATGACCATTCTTTTCCCCCATTGTTTAGCACTGACAATACTTCCGGTTACGCCAAGGCAGACAAACAAGAGTTGCTAAAGGGCAATTTCAAGGAACGCACCAGGGAATATTTCTCTATTACAGAAGAAATGGCTTGTACCAGGGAGACTGGGGACATTTGGATCATTTAAGAAACAGTTTGATGATGTAAGGGGAGGATGGGATACGTTGGGTATACGTTGGAAGGATAAGATCAAGGTAGGCCAAAGGGTTTTCTTCATTCAAAGTCTTGTGCTCTTTCAACCTTCTCTGTGACCAATCGATTCAAATTTCACTGTTGCTGAATTTGTATCGAGCCAGACCAACATGCCTTTCCTTACACCCTCAAGATAAAAAAAAATAACAAATTGGTCACTTCAATCCACGAGATGGGCTGAATGGCTCATATCTGTGTTGTTATGATCTATATAATATATAATAATAATAATAATCCTTGCATTTGATATAATGCTTTGCACGTCTTCTAGACATCTCAAAGCACTTCAAAGAATATACCGTAAAGTGAATTTACTATACACGGTATTTGTATGTGGGTGAAGCACGGCAGCTAATCGCACACAGCAGTCTCCCACAAACAGTCGTGGATTGAAGTGACCAATTTATCATCGTTTTCTATCTTGAGGGTGTCAGGTAAGACATGTTGGTCCGGCTCCATACAAATCCCGGATACAACAACAAGAACAAAATGACGTTTGTGCCTTTCCAAGGCGCTGGATGCCCACTAGGCGGGAGCTTATTGAACTTCCCTTTGGGTTCTGAGTACAAAGATCCTGAATTCCATGGCATATCAACATACTGCCCACAAAATGCACAGCCGATCCACTTTACAGTAGAGTATATTCTGGGGAAGTGCTTTGAAATGTCTGGAAGACAGGATAAGGCATTATATCAAATACAAAGGATTATTCTTATTGTTTATAAGAAACATAAGATCTAATGTTCAGGAAGCGACACATCCAGTTCTCTGGCCAGATGTTCTGTATTACTTAGGGAATCTTTTCTCTACATATACCATATAAATGAATACAGTGGATTACCCCACAGGCATTCAATGAAGGGAGCTGAAGGATATATAAAATGGCAGACAGGGTAATTATACTAAATTATTATAAATGTGCATTGATGGCAATTCTCCTAAAGGGCTTCAAAAATTTCTTGAATAAATTGGTTCTTCTGTTTTTTTTTCTCTCTTGTATTACTCGTGTCCCCGTTGAATTTAAATTACATCAGATTAGGAAATAATGTCCCAAAATTGAGTTAAAATAAGATGCATGTCAGTAATCTCTCAATTTTCCATTTTATTTGCAACAGACGCCCAGAAGCACAAATTTCCAAAACTAATATTAGGGTAGAATAAAAGTTAGTGGATCCAACTCATTCAAAATCTTTCTAGGCAAGGACACTGTTCAGTCTATTCCCTGCACAGTCACTGTCACTTACCACAACAACAAATTATATTTGGGAGCACGTTTCAACATGTTTAATAGTACTGTAACATTGAGTGACTGTGTTTTGTAGCAGAACAGCCATGAAGTGTGTGACTAATTTTATCTGTGGAATTGTTAGCCAGGACACTGGTAAAAACTTTGATACCTGATAAGCTGATACCCGACGACGGAAGAAAACAAACAGGAGGAAAAAAGTGATAACAGGTAAAGTGTTTCTTTTCTTGAAGGAAATATTACAGCAGAAATAATAGCTATTTCTGTTGTTTTAGTAGCTGAATTGCTAGCAATTTTCTTTATTCTTAATAATAATACAGTACTTGCATTAGATATAGTGCCTTATCACACCATCGAGATGCCTCAAAGTGAATCAAGCAGAATTTACTGTAAAATACTGGCTGTGTAATTGCACATAGCTACTTTACGTGTGTGAGTTGACAATATACAGAACAGGTGTGCTCAAGGAGACAACAGGTACACAAAGCATACAAACTCTAGGGGTTAACAACACTCCTAAGCATCTCCCCCACCCCCCCACCCCCATGTAGATTTTCTGAATGCCAGTCACTATGAAACAGTTAGCAGGTGGTTGGCTAACAGGAGCTTTTACGGTCCTGCCTCAAATTTGACAGCAGTGGCATCTAATTACACGAAAAGCGAAAGAGCTGTAAAAATGTTTACCACTTTAATAAATATAATCAATTCAGAATAATGGCCTCATGGCAGTATATTCACTCTAATTGAAGACGGAGTGGTTTAAATACAAATTTGGACTTGCTTCCTCGTGCATCAATCAAACCGCAGGATATGTCCTCAGTTGCAACCTGTACTCACACATACCCATTGCTGAGGTAACCTTCTTTCCTATTTAAACTGGCCTACAGTCATATCCTCCTTCCTTCCTACCTTAGTCAGCATCTGACCCAGTTTTTGCAACAGCTCTCCGAGGTATCATTTCTACATGGAGTTCCGTAGCTCAAGTGGAACTGAGTCCCGGGGTAGAGTAAAAGCGGGAGACAGAGGTTCGATTCCCGGCCAGGGCAAACCTTGGGACAAATTTCCTTACTCCACACGCCTAATAATCATCCCTCAAAAAAGCACAATAATAAATTGGTGATTTCAATCCAAGACTTTATGTGGGACGCTGCTGTGTGCAATTGGCTGCTGCGTTTCGCCCACGGTCAATTCACTTTACAGTATATCCTGTGAAGCGCTTTGAGACTTCCAGAAGACGTGAATAGCGCTATATCAAATGCAAGGATTATTATTATGATTATTACATGAAATGCAATAATGGTTTTCGCTGATCAGACTCCAGCACACAACACACACTCTCGGGTCCCCAATCCCTGTTTCTTGCCAACCTGTGTTCCGGAATTAGGTAAACAGGATGGATGCGTCCCTCCAGAGAGAGAGAGATTGGGGGGGGGGGGGGGGGGGGGGGGAGAGAGAGAGGGCGCTCTCGTTGCATTCCAACAATCTACCTGTGAGATTTCCATGTGCAGTTGGGATGAATGTAATTCTCAGTCCGATTTGGATAGTCTTAAGCACGGTGATGGGTTTCCGAATATGTCCAACCCACAGCAGCCCCTCGCACTCCCATTCCCCCCCAAAAGCACGTTGTTGCTGTTGTAAGGTGCAGTATATTACGTAGAGTTCCTACACAAAGTACGGTAGCCAGAGAAACCGAGTGCACGCACTGTGTAGAACCTCCTCGTGCTTTTATTTTTTCATGTCTCCGTAACGATATAATTTCTGTGATTGGCATGAAGAAGTGGAAAGCATCGACATTTCCTACTCCCGTTAACCCAGGAGGTTTTTCCTTTTCACACATGGTTAAAGGTACCTGCCACTTTCTTTCACGTGAGAATGGGTTCATTTGATCAGCCGATGACAGCTTCGAATTTAGGCAGCCACACAACCCTTCAATACAAACCAATTTAGATCAGCAGTCATTTCAAGGAGTACTCAAAACTGTTAGCAACCTCTCCCGCTCTGGCCCATTAATAATCATTGGCTGGTGAGCCACAGTGGTCAAATACTGCACTGTTCAATTATTCAATCCTTCCTGTTTGCACATGGGAATGTTTGCTTAAGCTGTCAATGGTCTCTTGGCTGCCATATTTAACACAGTCAGCACAGGCACAGATAAACTATTGATACAGGGATTCACTGAGCGATACACACACACCGTAAATGAATTTTCTCGTTATTGAAATGGGGGCCAAGGGCACGTTATTTCTCCGGGGACTAATATTGTTCTGAGTTTACGGTCTCAATCATATCGCTTTGTTTGTTCCGCTCAACAAAACTGTCTGAAGGACAGGACAAAAACGTTCTGATGAGAGCAGCAGGAATGTTTCGGCAGATTAGGAGAGGCCAAAGGGCAGAGAACTTTTCCAGCAAACCACTCGAAAATACACTTCCGCACCTGACCAAGGGAGTTCTTGAGATTAGCAACAGATGAGATTATTTCGAGTCCTGAGAATAGTGCTCAGAGTCATCACCATTTCCACGTCTTCTGCTGGTTTTATTTTAAATGAAGCGGGGTGAGATTTTTTTTCATTGAAGAAGCAATCAAGGTACGATAAATATGCAAATGCAAGCAGATTTGTCCACCCCCTTAATCAGAAGCTGCAACCTTGATTCTAGGACAATGGTAGACGAGAGTCTGGAGCATCTGCCACTGAAAGATAACGGTCAAATCTAAGAGGAGTTAACACAGGACGAGGGACCTGACCTGACCTGATCTGACCTGAAGGAGTTTGGTCAGGGAATAGGGTTCAGTGTCACCCAATGTTCCCATTGTCACCTCTAGACTCTCTGTCCCATTTCTTCGAACAGGATGATGCATGATGACACCAATAGGAAGTCCAACGTGAAATAAATGACAGTACCTGGTCCTGAAATCTCCAGTATTTATATTCCCTTCACCCATTCCTTAAATTGGGCAACATTCCTTGCTCCACTCTAGTGTTTATCCAGTAGTTAGTAAGAACCTGGTTGTTAGTCTATTGGTGGATCACTTTCCTGGGATAATAATTCCTTCAAAAAAAATAGCAAATTGGTCATTTCAATTGGGTGTTTGTGGGACACTTCTGTGCGCAATTGGCTGCCGTGTTTCGACTACAAACTATGCTGTCAATTCACTCTCTCCAGTATATTGTATGAAGCGCTTTTTAGATAAGAAGGTTAAATATCATGACTTTTCAATCAACCCATAAAATTGGTCTTGTGTATATTTGTAAAATTCTCCTACCTTCTGCCTTTACTCTGGCCCTGATAGATTAGTGGGTGTCACCATACCCCAAGTGTAGCTGAACAACAACAAGGTACAAATATAGTCTGGGGATATTTTAATTGGTGCAGTATTTTTATTAAGTTTCATTCCGCTTCGCAATCAAAGGGTTTATTTATGGGACAATTGATATCTTAAATTGTTGATCCTTACGGTCTGAGACTTTCACTGTTTACTTGCCCCTTTTGGTTACACAACTTCTAATTATCTGCCCCGAACTGATAATTAACAGCCCATAAATGTCTGCCATCGATTTAGTCTTACAGCCATGGCGTTTCAGAAGCACTGGCTTCTCGTGCTGCTTGACAGGGAGTAATTATAGACTGGAATTGTTGCAGTGGCAGTTGCCAGACTTTTAAAAGTCACAATTAGTGCTTCACTGTTTGGCGTCCTCTTTGTAAAATTCCTGCGCAGGCTATCGCTCGGCACCCCCCCACCCACTCCACCTCCCCCTTTGAGCCGAGCCGCAAAAAATTCCTCACTCCTCATCTGTTTACATCTGTCCGTCCACATCTATCCACTCCAATATCAGACTGCAGTTCAAGCGATGGTCGAATTCAACCGTACAGCGGTGAGAAAATTGAAAACACTTGCGACATGCATATTTTACATCTGTCCCTCTTGGCTTATTCTAATCCTTTTTGGCCACTTAATTCAACAACCTGTCTCTCATGCCCATTCCCTTTAACAGTGCGTTAGTCAGCATTTGTAAATCTCTTAGCCCATCCATTTGTGGGAGAAACGCGGCAGCAAATTACGCACAGCAGTGTCCCACAAACGGTCGTGGATTGAAATGACCAATTCTATTATTATTGCAGCGTTTAAGACTAAACACTGTTTGAAACATCAAACCTTGTGCCGGCTTTTGAAATGAATGCACCACCCAGTGCTAAAGGTTTGGGCAGCAATTCATTACGGGGCTAAGCCTCCCACCCACTCACTGTAAACACAAATCTTGTGTACAGTGCTGGGAACGATTTCAAGCTCGTCACCCGAAGAGGGAGTTTCCATGTTACCGGTCGGTGCCTTCCGGCAGCCACTGTCCCAAAGCTCATCAGGCTCCCAGCCTCCATTGCTCTCAACGTAACGGAGAGACTTTTTCAGGGCAAATTTGAGCAAGTCAGTCAGTGAGTCAGTCAGTCAATCATCTTAACTTTTGTACAGGTTGCGGATCACTTGGAGGTATTGCCTGAATAAACAAGCGGCATAGGAACACTGCAACAAACTGGGGTCCCGACCTCAATCCTGCCAGGAAACCGTGATCTACAAGACCCCGTAAGGTCACGGCTACATTAGTCTTCTCAGCCTCATGTTTCTTTCAGCCCCTTGTGGGAAGTGTTGCTAGTACCAGTCAGGTATTGATCCCACCACTGGCTGTCTCAGGTAACGGCTCCTGTTGTCACAAGAACAGGTCATTATGTTTGTTCTCTGTGGACAGTCCTGCAGGCAACTACACAAGGTTAAGCACCACCCCCCCTCCCCCCCCGACCCAACACACACCCCATCCTCCTGACTTGGTTATCCAACCAAAAGCAACAAATAAACCATTTGGCTCATGAGCTCGCCTTACAAGCGAGAGACCTGGGTTCGATTCCAGTCAGGGAGAAACCTTGGTCAAATTTGCTTAATTGACACATCTAATAATAATCCCTCAAATAAAACAATAATAAATTGGTTATTTCAATCCATGACTGTTTGTGGGACACTGCTGTGCGCAATTGGCTGCCGCATTTTGCCCTCAAATATAGAGTAAATTCACTTTACGGTACAATCTGTGAAGCAGACGTCTTGAGACGTCAAGAAGACATGAAAAGCACTAGGTCAAATGCAAGGATTATTATTATTAACAAATAAGTGGGTTGTTAGGAAAAATTCTTGCTATATGAATTCACCCAAGATTCATACATGTACTGTCTGATACACAGACAAGACACCCAAGCAGCGGTACACAACATACCGGGCTTCTTTGCCTTTAGCTCTTGGAAATACACTTAATTAAATACATCGTAATATAATAATAATCTTCTAAACATCTCAAAGTGTTGCACGGAATACACTTTAAAGTGAATTGACTGTACATTAGTGGGCGAAACATAGCGGCCAATTGCGTACGGCAGTGTTTCCACAAACGGTTGTAGATCGAGTGTCAAAATTATTATCATTGGTGTTTTTCTTGAGGGATTATTACTATCAGGCGTATGGAGTAAGTAAACCTTGCTCAAGGTTTCTCCCTGCTGGGAATCCAAGCCAGGCGAGCTTGCAAGGCGAGCGCTCTGACCGCTGAGCTACAGGACTCCATATGAATGTGCAGTGATACAGCTGCAAGAGTCTCTATCTTTCTCGTTGCTTGTATCCTTTGAAGACTCCCTTTATAAAGTGCAAGTGACAGCATTTGGTGCAAGTTTCGCCACAGACAGCAATAAAAAAAGATACTTAACCTACACTATAATATCGGGGAAAGCCCATTGGAGCCGCTTTGTGTTGAGCTCTCTTGTTTGTTCAGCAAGTTCCTGCCCAGATCAATGGCTTATGGGCTATAAGTCGTCCGAGGCATCCCACAGGAGAGCGCTGATATCTGCGATTGAAATGCAAAAATGCTGTGGTGCTTTCTGGAGGAACAGATCCATCGCATATTGGGTTACTGGACACCGTCGAATGTCGGAGTGGACTTTTCAAGCCCACGTCTACACAATGGCACGGGAGGGGACAAGGGAAGATCTGAATCTGAATCTGTGTAGCTTGGAGGCAGTGTCCTGCACATCTGCCTGGCTCCTCAGATGTCGAACGCCAGTTCTGCTGGATTTTGAAAGACTCTGATTGAAAATGATGACAGACGTGCGACCAACTTCATTAGAAAAGAACAATTATTCTATTGATCAGTTGAAATATCCTCTCTATTATTCTGCGGCAGCAACAAACAAGGCACTTAACCTGCACTGTAATATTGGGGGAAAAACTTAGTCAGCCGTTTGAGTGTTTGATCAAACAAGATGTTATGCATGTAGGTATGTGACCTCACGCAGTGATCCATCCAAGGTGGGTTAAGTGAGCTATTAGCTCTTTGCTGCTCTGCTCAATATTATATTTAATGTTTATTGGGGCGCGGGGGAGTCAATTTTAATCAGGAGGTGGGGGACACCTTGCTGAATCTGGTTTTCCTGGGACGAGAGACACGAGGCTGTGTCTGAGGGATTGATCTCATCGACTCCCTTAACGAGCCCCTCCAACTCCTTGTTTCACAATGCTCTAATTACACATCTTGCTCCTTCAGCCGTGGCAGAGATATTCCGCAGCCTTCGGCAGATCAAGCGTAGCATCCAACACAACGACCATTCCAATAAAATTTTCATGCAGGTTTCTACATAGATGGAATAAAATAGTGCCCGCGACAGTTAAATTTTTCAAAGGACTCGCCTAAAATGTGTAGCAGAAGCCAACCGCAGCTTGTGAACTCGTCTAACTGAGATTGGACCGTGTCTCCAAAACCCCCTTTGCAACTGTACCACACCTCCATCGCTGTCCGATTCAGATATGTTACTCAACAACAACAACTTCGATTTATATCGCGCCCCCCCCACGCTAGACGGCGTCTCAAAATCAAAATCTACCCATTTCAAACATCGAGTAACAAATCATAATGATCCTTCGATTTCATATAGCACTTTTCATGTTTTCTAGACATCTCAAAGCGCTTCACAGAATACACTGCAAGGATCGTGGACCCGAAACATTGACTCACTTTCCTTTCTCCATGGATGCTGCCTGACCTGCTGAGTATCGTGGATTGAGTGACCAAATCTTATTATATTCATACTATAATTTCATAACATTATTTTACAAATTTCAGTGTCTTGTGACGTCCTCCTGATGTGAAAGGCGCTCTATAAATGTAATTTTGTTGTTGTTCTTGTATGAAATACCCATAGAGTAGCCACTGAAAATGCTAGCTGCACAGTTCTTGGTTGTCTATTTGAGTCTTCAAAGAAACTAAGTTGAGGCCTCAAAAAACGGTCCTGATATTTCCAAGTGCTTTGCTAATGTTCTTGTTAGTTTTGTGGTGAGATTCACAGAGAGCAGTGCACATTTCCCCCGCACTATCTTGCCTAAGGGAGCCTCCGCGGGCCAACTCTGAAAGGTTACAGATTAGCAGTGGGAAGAACTGTTGGAAAACAAACTTGCCATAATCCTCGCGTCACATCACTGTCCTGACGTGCCAAGTGAATGAACGACTGTTGCGCGGCAGCTATTGCACAGCTTCAATCTGCCTTCGATTCCTCCCTGGAACCCTGCCCGAAAAACATTGGCAAAGCCACGGCACCCTCGGTAAAGTTGACCACACATGACTTGTTTCCCACAACCAAGCTGCACACGGAGCAGGCATCTTAATACTCTGATAAGGACAACAGCTGTAGGTTAAAGCCCCATCAGAGCCAAGCAGATGGTGTGCTAATTTCCAGCCAAAACAAAATTTGACAAGATGATTTACAAATGAGGACAAGTAATGCATTCCGTGGCCAGTGCCCGAGTCGCAGCCTTAATAAAGTGAGCCCTTTAAGTCTCAACCTAAGATAGTATCATTGATTCTTTTCAAAAGGCAGACAATTTGGGGATTTTATTGACTGCACTAATATAACCGGGGAGGGTGGGTGGGGGAAAAAAAAGGTTCTTGTCCAAAAACCATTTGCTACTTTTAGAATATTGGAGTCTGAGAGTGCAGAAATGTTAGGAAATATGGATTGAAAAGGTTCTAAACGTGTCAAGCTTCCACTGCCCTATTATTTAATCTTTCCGATGAGACATTAAGCCAAGGTCCTGCCCGCCTGCTCGGGTGGACGTTAATATCATCAACAGAATGACATTGGCATATCGCATTTCACATGGGGAGGATAACCCAAGGCGCGGGACAATCAGTGTTTCAGACCAAAGCTGGGGCTTGGGGATCGGGGAGGGTGGAGGGAGGGCAGGGATGGGAAAGGAGGGTGAGATCGAAGGCACGGTTAAATATCGCAAACATCTCCATTTTGAAAAGATACAGGAGTTTCTTCTGCGGTCCTGGCCAATAATTCCTCAGCTAAAATTGGCCACGCACTTCATGGCCGTTTGCGAGGCATTCCTGTGTGCAGATTGATTGTAATGATTGCTTAGAAATGCAGTCAGTACACTTCACAGAGAATTGCTTTGAGACATCTTGATGACTTGCGATTAGGCCTTGTATTAAACGCAAAGGTTATTAATTGTTGGTTTGGTTTTATTGACGACACTTTTCTGCAGCTGAGAGTCACACAGCCAGAACACGGTATCCTTTATGGTGCGTTTTGTGTTTTGTTTTTAAAGTTTCTTGAGTGAAGTTTTCTTTATTCGTCTGTCTGTGTGTTGATGTAAAGTTCAGAAATCCAATGACTTGTCCACACGCCTCTTCGTATTAAATAAAACGGAGATGGGAATCCAGGCTGTCAAAACGTATCTCTCCATATATTTCGCAGGATAATACAATGAATACATTGCACCCTCATGTGGCAATCAACCCATCACTGACATTTGATCACCGAATCTTCCACTCCCCTTTCTCCCAAAGCTCAGACCTCCTCGCCCCCCCCATTTATTCCGAGTCCATCACAAGTTGCACTTTTGGTCAGGATATTATCAAAAGCGCTTTCATTCCGTTCAGTCTCAAATAGAATGGAATTGTCCTTCGAGACGCAAGCAGCGTAGGCATTGGCAGCCTTCAGAAATAAAAGAAGGTGATTTGCAATACAGTCCTGAAAGGAGCCTTATTAGCTACTTAGCGTGTTTATGTAAATTCCTCCAATTTTTTTTTTTTACAGATTGCTGAAGGAGCAATATCCAGCACGACTCACTGGGAATCCTGCCTTGCTAACAATGTGACTTTACCCTCCGGAGTTTTCGAGGCTGATTCAGCCGTAATCGACAAAGATTGAAACCGGCCCGTCGAACGCTTTCCATGTGTCACCGCAGCAGAGGGACGTATAGGCGATGTGCGCACCAAGCTTTCACGTGGGCCTTTCCCCGGCTCGCAGTGAGAATTTTGATTGATATTACGCATGAGACCGCTCACTGAAATGAATGTCGTGCAGATCAGGGCATGGAAGATAATTCCGGTTGAAATGCATGGACGCGAGGTGAGTCATGAGTCTTTGTTTCAGAGTTTATGGGACACAATTTCATTTAGGCCGTGAATCTGTCGTTACAGCGTTGTTTATCACAGTGGAATTGGTACCAGCTCTTGCTAGACACTGTCAGAGGCACGTCGCACAGGGAGCTGGAGAAAACCTCGGCGAGTAGCCACTCAATCGAAAAAGTGAGTTGTGCAAAACAATTTCCTTTTCTGGGGGTGACGGGTAGATTTACTTCTTCCCTCCCCCAACCCAGCAAAAAAAAAAAAAAAAATCATGTTTACAAATAGCTGTGACATCCAATCTGACTCGTATCATCCCCGGAACGCTGTCACAAATTAGATTGTTCTGAGCAGGGAAGCTTAGCTTCGCTCGCGTTCATCGAGCGCCACTGTCTGACAACGCAGCAAAGGAAGTGCTATTAACATGTAACTTGTGGAAGTCGCTCTGCTGTGTTTTGACGGCAGGATTCAAGTTTATAACAAAAGCCTCAGGCTTGACACATGCAAAACCCTTCATTTTTGATCTCTGGCTTGAACAATTCTCTACCCCCCCCCCCCCCCCCCCCCCCCACACCCCCACCACCACCTTTGTGGGACACTACTGTGCGCAATCGACTGCCGAGTTTCGCCCACAAAACGCACAGTCAATTCACTTTACAGCGCATTCTGTGAAGCGCTTTGAGCCTCCCTGAAGACCCGATAAGGCGCTATATCAAATTCACGGATTAGTAAATTATTATAATTGGATTCCCTTTCCTTTTCCTTCAACCCACGGGCACTGGGCGAGGAGCTAAATCAGGTATCTGACGAGTGCAAATGCATCCCAGACGGGAGCAAATTTATTCTCCCGCCCGGAGAGATAGTGGCAACGAAAGGTTAAACCCTTCAGATTTGTCTTTCAAAAATATTAAAGTAATTTTCAGAATAACCGGGAAGAAAAGCCGGGTGGCAGTATAATTAGATGCTGCTGTCACCCACACAGTTTAAATTGTCAACAGACTGCCAGATATTGGATCAAACTCAAGCTGTATTTAGTGAAGGGCAACAAGTCAGACACTTTCAAGGTTGAATTGAGCCTGGCCTAAAGCGGTGATGAATTCGGTTCCCGCAGCCAGACATGACTTGGATTTGGTAGCATCCAAATTGAAGCACTCATCTCCCCCGCAAAGTTCATCAACTGCTTTCTTCAACTGCACCTCACCCCACTTCCACTCAGCTAAACATTGGCAGGAAAGCAGGACATATTGACTGTGGGTTTGCAATTACTAAACAAAAAAAAGAAAAAAAAATTCCACTCAAATGCACCTCAGCAGTGTATATACAATTAGTCCCTGCTTAACGTCTTAGTTCTTTCTTGAAAAGTGTGATTTTAAGCGAAACGATGTTAAAAGAACAGATTTTTCCCATAAGAATTAATACATAAACTGGAGTTAGGTTCTTTTGGATATTTGTCGTCAAAATTTTCTTTACAAATTTTTGATAAATTGTAATACATGTACATTCATAAATGTAAAATGTCAAATATTTTTAAATATAAATTTAAATAATATAACACTCGCGGCGTCAAAATGGGTTGAAACATCTCATTTCATTTCGAGAGTAATAGTTTTCCTTTTTTTCACTACCAGACTGTCACTTCCTGGGCGTTTTTGACTCATGTTTGTAGAGGATTGCCATGTTCGCCTAACACAACACACAGTCACTACACTTCACGGTAAATCCTGCTAAGTACTTGAGAGGACATTTTACACCTGGCCTGCATTTTCAAAGAAAACAAGAGACCATGTACTGGATACTGTATATATAGTTCTTTGGAAATTTACATATTTTGGGGCTGTCGGAGGAAAGGTGTTTCATTTGAAGCATTTAACCAGAGTCCTCAATAAAGTATTGCCTCCTCTCTGTCTGTTTAAAGATCCTGTGGCATGACTTGAAAACACAGTGTCCTGGTCGGTAATTTCTCCAGTTAAATTGACTGTTTATTTCATGGCTGTCCAAACTCTCCTGTTTCTCGCACCCAAGCACATAACATCTTCATTTCATGTAATTTGCCAACCTCTGAACAATTTGTCTGAACATTAATGATAAGGTTAACATGAATCGGCTGATTCCACTGGTGTCTAGTCCGTATAACACAAACCTACAAGGAAGTGGGGAACAGAAAGTGGAGCTCGGTGTTTACAGCACTCGCCTTACAAGTGTGAGACCTGTGTTTGAATCCAGGCAGGTCAGGGCGAAACCTTTGCTTACTCTACATGCCTAATTATAATCTGTCCCCCAAAAAAAAACACAATAATAAAAATTGGTCATTTCAATCCACGACTGAATGTGGGGACGCTGCTGTGCGCAATTGGCTGCCACATTTCGCCCACAAATATATACAGTCAATTCACTTTACAATATATTCTGTGAAGCGCTTTGAGACATTGATAAGATGTGAAAAGCTGCTGTATCTAATGAAATTATTATTATTATTATTATTATTATTATTATAAAGGTATGGGAGAGAGTAGAGGAACGGGGAGGGAGACCCGTATAGAGTTTAAACACCAGCACAGATTGGTAGAGTGGCCTCTATTCCCGACTGTACATTCTCCGTAACTCTTTCTCAATCTTTGTCTCTGCGTTGGAGTGCAACAGTTTGGTCTGTCGGGCCCATAGCTTTCTGACAAAATGTGACAGGTACATATCAAGGATCCAGTCGTGTAATTCAAACAAGCACACTGTGTTAGGGAGCATTTATTATTCATTGTGTTCTCATTAATATTTCATGGCAGAAGTGATCGTTTTGAAAAGGTTACTGTCTAAGAAGAAAGGAAACTCTTTGTCATTACAGGAAGGTCAGCATATAAGGCAAGGACAGCAGTCAGCTAGTCAGTCATACGCTCTGTCGAGAGATGACAGAGACATAGATAGGCTATCACTTAGACTTCGTTTTGAATTATTCAACAGTGTCTTATCTTCCGATCAGAGAAACAGATGGTAATTGGAATAATTTAAACTTGTGCTTAAGCTCGTACCAATAAGTCCACAGAGCTACTATTTCGCTGACTGCGGAACGAACTGTGACCATGCAGTCTAGATCAATGGGAGAAATTACAAATATCATAGTTATCTCATCGGAATGATTGGTAATATCAGTGCCCACAGGGTAACCGCACCAATCAAAGACAATTCGGAAATGGCTGGATGAGCTACCAGATGCACAAAACGTCCACGCTCCTACGAAAGGTAATTATTTGCGTAAGTTCAAATATACTAAGGCAGGTGTCAACCATTCAAGTATAGTGTGGTAATGATCCATTTGGCTGACCCATCACTGAAAGCAAATCATTTTGAAACTCCCTCTACAGAGTGATCTAAACTACAATAACATAATACAGTACTAACAGTCCTTGGATTTGATATAGAGCCTTTCATGTCTCTGGGAAGTCACGAAGGGGGAAGAAAGCAAATCCAGTAATTACCCCTAATGGTAGCTTCACCAACTCTTCCTCATTCACATCCGTAGAGGGTATCTCTCCTCTCTCCATTCGAAATCAGTGCGATAAGAGTACCTCCTTCCCGCCCTCCCCCACACCACACCAAAAAAACCTGGCTCACTCCAACACTCAAGTTCTTATTTGTGAAAGAATTCCTGTAATATTCCGCCCCCAGTGTTATGCCTATTCCA
Organism: Hydrolagus colliei; assembly: GCA_035084275.1. Classification (NCBI taxonomy): domain Eukaryota; kingdom Metazoa; phylum Chordata; class Chondrichthyes; order Chimaeriformes; family Chimaeridae; genus Hydrolagus; species Hydrolagus colliei. The sequence goes on along the minus strand of CM068758.1, from coordinate 768,650 downwards.
GCTTCTGAATGTTGGCTCTGGATAGGAAATGTAGCCATCGATTTTTGACAACCTTAAACAGAACCACTCGCATTATCACTGTTGCTTTTTGCTGGACGCACGCAAGTCTATAAATCCTAGGAAAGTGCTGCCCCGTTTCTCATGGGAGCATCAATTCCCACAGTCTCTAAGACAACAGCAATGCCAAAGCTCAAACACAACAACAAATTACATTGATTTAGAGGCTTCCACGTTGGAAGGACGTCCCAAGGCGCTGTCAAGGGTTTGAACCCGAGCTGGGGGTTGGAATCAAGATGGAGGGTGAAACCAAAGAAAATGATAAAATATGACACACTAACCAGCCTCCAATGTTGAGGTTAATAATAATGATAATGATAATAATAATAATAATCCTTGCATTTGATATCGCACTATTCAAGTCTTCTAGACGTCTCAAAGCGCTTCACAGAATATACTGTATCTTTTGTGGGCGAAATGCGGCAGCCAACTGCGCACGGCAGTATCCCACAAACAGCCGTGGATTGAAATGACCAATTTAATATTGTTGTTTTTTTGGAGCGATTATTATCAGACGTGTAGAGCAAGGAAACGTGCCCAAGATTTCGCCCTGTCTGGAATCGAACCCAGGTCTCTCGCTTGGCAAGGCACTGAGCTACAGAGCTCTCCACAGAGGTTGAAGTAAAACTAAAACAACAAAGTAAAACTTAAGTTTATTAAAATTGGGTGACAGGATGTTCAACATGAAGTTGTCAAACAAGTCATTTAGAGCATTTATTTGTTACATAAACCTGTACAATCTTGAACAGTGATGAACATGTATTATTTGCTTCGCCCACCCTTAACCATTATCTTTAGAAAGTAAACTAACCCCAAAGGACTACACTTCGCTGGTAAAGAACTTGCCTTTGAATATCCTTACTTGATGCAATTGTATGTTCTGCCCATTCTCCTCACAAATTGTACAGGAGACAGCTGGATATCTCCTTACTACTCTACATATGTCACGATTTCTACTTTGTTGTCAAAGGCCCATTTGCATTTTCCACACTGCCATCTGTTTGCTGTTTCAGATCCGAACTTCGAAAATATTAATAGGCAACGAGGCTTTGGATGAAAGAAACTCATTGCTCCGTTTGGGGAATCAATAAGTCAACTCGGAAATATTCGGAAGAATTCTAATACTGTAAAAACAATCCTTGCATTTTGATATCATGCATTATTACGTCTCCGAGACATCACAAAGCGCTTCACAGAATATACTGTAAAGTGAATTGACTATATTTTGTGGATGAATTAAGCTGCAACAATTTATAGAGGTACTAAACAGCTCCAAACACATTCCAGATATAGTAACCACCACAGCCAGTCTCTATTATCTGCTTTGTCAACTAACATCATTTCAGGTACCTTAGCAAGAAGCATTTATATCAATTCACATTGTTGTACATTTATTTCGAGCTGACAAAAGCAGTTCAGCAAACAATAAAGCATAGTTACTCAACGCTGCTTCAATGCCCCTTTTACTCCTAATATTGTATTCCATTATTCACAATGACTGAATGGAGGTTTCGCTTTCAATTGTGGAATGGTTCATCGAAAGGTTAGTGGGATATTATAAAAAGTAACCAACAAATTTATAATATCGTGGCTATCCAATTTTCAGTGGTGGGTTCAAAACTGAATTGCATGACCTTAGCCCTGCATTTGTTTTACTGTCGGCCGAGCAGAGATGGTCTTTATTCCCAGTGTATTTAGCTGATGATCTGTGGCATGCTGGTTAGAGCACTTGCCTCGCAAGTGAGAGGATCTGGGTTCGATCCCCGGGCTGGGTGAAGAGTTAGTTGCCTTTACTCCACACGCCTCTGTTTACCGAGTGAGTAAGTGGGAACCCGGTTGATAAGTCGATTTGGCGGATGGCTTTTCTGGAGACAACAACAATAATAAAAAAAAATCATTCTGTCACTCAATCCACGACTTGTTTGTGACACACGGCAGCACGGCATGCAATTGGCTGCCGCGTTTCGCCCATAACGCATAGTCATTTCACATTACAGTATATTCTGTGGAGCGCTGTGAGACGTCTCGAAGCCGCGATAAGGCGCTATATCGAATGCAAGGTTTATTGTTATTGTTGTTGTTGTTGTTGACGACATGTGTTTTGTGTTTTCTAGATCTCAACCCAAGCAGATATCGCTGTGGACTGCGTGCCTATTCACTCAGTGGCTTGTTGGGCTGTTTTCTGTTGTATTTTTAACAACGTAAACACTGAAAAATAGGGATTGCTTCCCTGCTTCGGTGAGATGAAGAAACGAACCTCACGATAAGCCCAGGAAACGGATGATACATGGAGACAGCGAACGACAACATGCCACGCATTTATTCCAGCGTTGCTCGGACGAGATAAACATATTAATGGCATCTCTCTTTGCAGCTCCTTTCAAGAGCTCATCAAAGTATTAGTCATCTGATGCACATCAACAAGGCAAGAGAGATCTTTGCGTCTCTTAAGATATTTGTATGGATTTCAAGACTAAGTGACCTATACTTGAATTTTAACTCACTGTGCAGGATTCCTTGGCCATCTTTGTGCAAATATTGCTTTAAATATAGTATGCACTCTTGCTTCCCCCGTCATGAAACTAAATCGCTCCGATGAAAGGCCTACTTTCAAGCAGATTACAGAAGGAACACACCATAACATACAGACATTGCTGTGTCCACGGCACTTGAAGTAAGTCAACCCAGCGCGGAACTGTTCTGAAGAGCCATTTCTCTCCTGTTTCTAAAACTCAAAAGTCAATTTGCCAACAATTCGCAAGGCGGAAAGAATTGGACTCGAGTTTTCGTTCAGTCTTTGCAATAACTTGGCTGTCAACACTTATATTTGTTGAGGCAGAATTCACCAAGTCACTTGTCTTGTCGAGAATATCAAGATAATTAAGCGCTCCCGGGTGGGATTCAAGGTCAACACGGTCGATACTGTTGGGAGGATAATCCCAGGAAGATATTATAACTAACTACACAGGAAATGAATACACAGCGTTTCTGTGATTTCAAAGTAAAGTGGTTGTATTGGTAGAAAAGTTGGAGGGTCAGCTGTCTTATTGCGGCAGAAATTGGTCCTGGTCAACAATTCCCCCACATAAAATTGTTGATCCACTTCTTGGTCATTTGTAAAGATTTGCCGAGTGCAAATTGGCTGCTGCATCGGCTTACAAACAATCACAGTCTCGAAGACGTGATGAGGCATTATATCGATTGCAAGGATTATTATTATTATTATGATTTATATTATCTACTCTAGTAGGGATTGAATTCATAACTGAAACACATTCTTTGTGTTTTACAGAAGTTGCTGTTAATATTTTTTGGTGCAATAATATCATGCGAGTCCCAAAGCAGTTAATTCAGTCGAGTTACCATTAAATTAACCAACGGTATATTAAATAACATTACTTTATCAGGAAAACGACTATATTATTAGATTTTCAGTAACGCATTAACTCTAGCTATGACACAATCTTACATCAAACTTTTAATCCTAGCCTCTGCAATTAACATGCATTATAAAAGTCATTTGCACCCTTTGTCATTCCGACAGATGCGACTGCTGACTTGGTATTTCTGCTAAATAGTTACGGATGCACTTATGACCTTTAAATGGTTTTGTGAAACGAGTGGATTATTAGTCCACTATATCACTGTCCTAACTGTTTACAGCAGAACCCATGAATAACAAGAAGATTGGGAACACAGTCTTCAGGCGACGAGGCAAAAATTCACAAGTCACCGAATTGTATATCAGCAAACATGTTTGAATGTAATATTCAGATGCTTATTTGAAGCGTGGCTTCTGTATGTACTGAATGATTCTGCTGCTTCCACCCTCATCGCCACTTGTATGGTTTACGGCTTTAGCTAATTAAACTCTAGCAGTAATCCAGCACAAACTATGGATCTTCAAGCCGACAACAATGACTACTTGTATTTATATAGCGCCCTCCAGAGCACTTCACAATGGCAGAGCCTGAGGCCGAGTCAGGGAGGGAGTGACTAAACAGTGATCGAAGAGAAAGGTCATCAGGTGCGAGCTGAAGATGAGAAAGGGTTTGGGAGCTAAACAAAAGGGTTGAGGCAGGGAGTTCCAAAGTTTCGGGTCGTTAGTGGCTGAAAACACGGCCGCCAAAGGTGTAGCCTAGTCCAATACTCTCAAGAATTAGGTAAGAAAGTGCAACCACTCTATAGTGGAGTCTCATTTTATTCCAGACGCAAGAATATTTCCATGTGTAAGTAGGATACATTCGCTTTGGATCTTGTTTGAATACTCTTAAGCAAGCCAATGGTTTCTGCAGGTGTCAGACATCTGACTGACTAAAGCCTAAACACAAATCCCAATTCGGAAGTCACTATCTCTCTCCATTTGCTTAGGAAACAGTTCCCAATGCTATATCCCGGACTAGAGGTGAACTTGATCCTAACAGCCGAACCGAGATACCAGTTCTGTGTCTATGATAATAATAATAATACAGTACTACTAATCCTTGCATTTGATCGCTTTTCACACCTTATCGACGTCTCAAAGCGCTTCTCAGAATGTACTGTAAAGTGAATTGACTGTATATTTGTGGGCGAAACGCGGCAGCCAATTGGAGAGCGGCCAACCTAAAGAGCATTATACAGCTAGTGGCACGTAATGTGCTTTTGCTCAGTCGGCTGAGAATATTGGCCACGGCTTTTATTTTCCATCAAACCGAAAAAAAACCTGAAATACTATAAACGTCTCTCGTCTCGTCCCCTTCCCCTCCCCGTCATTTCCCCCAGCCCGCGGTTCAATATTTACCTATTATCTTTGTCAAGAAAGGCTGACAGCTGTTTAACCACACACTTTGTCAATCCCTGGCTCTGTCTTTTTTGATGCATTTAGCAGGAAGTTAATGGGCGGTTTCAGAAAACAACACGCTCAACAGAAGCTCAGATTAATATTGGCAAATGGCAAAGCACTGATCCGAGGTCACATCTATATCGTGTGACTGACCCTTCATCCCAGCAGGATTTCTCCTGCGGATGATCCTGGGTGTGCTCCATTAATATAAAATAAAATCCATATCCAGCTGCCTCATTAAAAACGCAGCGTGGTTAATACGTTTCACAAGTAAAGCTGCGAAAAACAGCCAGCCTTCCTTCTGCCGGATTCTTTGTGATAAAAGGGCGAATTTTCAAACCCATTTTGCCCTGGCAATGGTACGCAACACGGCAAACAGAACGCAAAGGGAAGCAACGACAAGGAAAGGGATCAGCGGAGATATCTTTAACAACAACAGTGACCACAACATTTGTATAGCACCTAATTGCCCATATTAAATGTGCTTACTTGTGTCAAACCATTTGTTGTTGTGTCAACTTAACATGGGGCTAAACGCAAGATAAAAAGACAAAAAATAAAGAGTAAAAAAAAAGTTTAAAAAAAGAGTTAAAAAAAAGAGTAAAAAAAGAGTAAAAAAAGAGTAAAAAAAACAATATTAATAACAATAATAATCCTAGCATTTTGATAACGTGAATTCAAGATCCTCGTCCTCACTTTCATGGCCCGCCACGGCATAGCCACCTCCTATCTCTCTGACCTGCTGATCCTCTATCAACCTGTCCGCTCGCTCCGTTCAGTAGGCCCCGGCCTACTCCGTGGCTCCCGCCCGGCCCGCCCTACCATCGGCTGTTGGGTCTTCAGCCTCTCTGCCCCAACACTCTGGAACTCCATCCCACAATCCCTTCAATTCGCTCCCTCCCTTGCCTCCCTCAAGTCCGGTCCCAAGACCCTCTTCTTCGCCCATGCCTTCAGTCGCCCTCCTACCTCTCTGCCCCCACTCATCCCAATCCTGCCCACCCCTCACAACGCTCGGGTCTCGATCCCCTGATTGTTAAGACGTCCTCCTGACATGAAAGGCGCTCTACAAATCTAATTTTGTTGTTGTTGTTGTGGTACCTTTCATGTGGTTGTGATATCTCAAAGCAGTTCACAAAATATACAATATACGCGGTGACTGTGTATTGTAGGTGCATGTGGCAGCCAATCGGTGTAAAGCCATAAAGTGATTGACCAATTTTATTTGGAGGACCGCTGACTGGGACACTTGTTGTCACTGCGTGGCCTTTGTTGGGTGGAACCTTCGCTGAAGTGAAGTGAAACAACCCATTTCTGTCGCCTGTAACTAACTCGGTCTTCCCTAAGTCCACACTTCAAACTCACAGCGTGCCGGAGGACAGAACGAAAGGGCTAAATTAATAACTGGCAATGTCAGTAGATGTACTTTTTTGCAGATCTTATTTGCCCAGGAACAAAATGGAATATCCACCACACCACAGGATAGTACATAAGCACTCACACTTCAAAGCAATTCCCATGAGGCACTATTGCAAAATAGACTAAATGAAAACATCTATTAAGTCACAGCTCGAAAATAGCATATGGCTCTTTAGATCACTTTGCTGTGGCTCCCAATGGTTGGATCATTAACAACCCATGTGAAAGCTTACTGGAAATAGAGGTGCAATAACCTTCAGTTAAATGGGCAATCCTTTCATTTGACCATATTGGATCCACAAAGTAATGGTTTGAGTTTAAGGCATGAATGTCCTGCGCAATAAGAAAATAATGAAGCAATCGAAGCTTTGGCAACCAAACCATCCGTATGACAGACAGATAGAGATACTGCAATTTGTGCAATTCCCTTTGCTCATCCTGCGCCTTTTATTGAATGGAATAACAGCGAGAAAGCTGGGAAATCGCACTCACACTATCTGCAAAGTATTAATTTCCTTTCAATTGCTGCAGTTGAGTTATTAAAGGCATACAGCATACAAAGAGGAAGGAAGCAGTTCATAAACCCCTAATCCCCCACCCCCATACCATCTTGAAAACAATTTAAGCTTCTTTTAATTAAATTTTCCTTGGTCGACCCAAAATATTGCTTTATTTTCCTTTGGCTTCTAAATAAATACCACAAGCCTGCCTTCGTGTCCATAGTTACTTCCCAATATTGTGTTAAAACAATGAAGGATTTCAAAGGCGAAAGAGGAGACCAATTAAAGTCTGTAACAAAAAGTGTGAAGGCGAGAAGATAGGAAATCTGCCTGTAAAACACACACACACACAAACACACACACACTACATTTTGTAGTAAATCCACTGAAGTGTTCTAAGGCATACTCCCGAGAGAAAAGGTGTAATATCAAATGCAAGCATTCTTATTATTATCAATAAATTCTCCGAGGGAGCTGTCAGAAGAGTGGACTGTATCATAATAAATATTCTCCGCTACATTCTTGGCATTGGGTGGGTTGTCTGATCTCACGGTCATTTATCCAACGTGCCAGGGAGGAAATGACTCCTCATCCAGTGACGGTGCATTTTGATTGGAATTAAGGATCATTTCATTCAAATGGAGCACCGTGGGATGTCCTCCCAAATGTGAAAGTCTTTATACCAATGTAATTACGTATTGTATTCAGTCCCATCACCTCTCCACCCCTCAACCAACAAAATACTGTGATAATAATCCTTGCCTTTGATATTGCACTTTTCAGGTTTCATAGCGCTTCACAGAATACACTGTAACGTGAATTGACTGTATATTCAATTTACAACAATAACAACTTGGATTTACAACAATAACAACTTGGTCCACGCCGAATAGTGTCTCAGAGCGCTTCCCAATAACAGATCTTGGTGCCGAGCCAGTGGGGGCGGGGGGGGGGGGGGGGGGCATGGTCGAAAAGAAAGGTCTTCAGCCAAGACCTGACAATAGGAAGAGAGGGGGCGAGGCGAAGGGGGTGAGGAAATGAGTTCTATCTAGAGCTTCGAGGAGGAGTGGCTGAAGGGACGGCCGCCCACGGTGAAGTGGAGGGTTCGGGGGACAAGGAGGAGGCCAGACCCGGCAGAGCGAAGGCAACTCCCTCCTCCCTCGGTGATCTGAGCTCCACAGGGATGGATGCTTCAAACCTCTTAAGTTTAATGAGAACGGAAAGAAATACGAGTTGAAGGCAATGGGAAAGATTGCAATGAACAGACACGCTACCTTCTCAAATGGGCTCACTGTGCCAAGCGCTGAATATACATCACCTTTGTTACTGTCAACATTTCCTCCCTTCATTTCCTTCGGTAAACAGAGACAAAAGGGGGGAGAAAAATGGCAGTGGAAATAGATTAGTGTGGGTCCATTGGTCTCAGCGCTGAATTATATTTAGTAAAGTGAAAAGCTCATTTAGTCATTAATTACACTTGTAATAGAAAAGTGAGTGGCAGTCCTCGGCTCTTTCAGCCAAATTATGTTATTTTTCATTGAATTTAACAATGATAATCCTTGCATTTGACATAGCACTTTATCACGTCTTCGAGACGTCTCAAAGCGCTTCACAGAATATACCGTAAAGTGACTTGACTGTACACCTCGTGGATAATATGCAGCAATCAATTGCGCACAGCGGTGTCCCCGCAAACAGGTATGGATTGAAGTGACCAGTTTATTATTATTTCTTTTTTTGAAGGAATTATTAACCACGGCAATCCACTAATAATCAGGTTCCTACTGAATCCTAGGTAAACAGAAGCATGTGGAGTAAGGTAGCTTGCCCAGACATTTCGCCCTGCCGGGATTCGAACCCGGGTCTCTCGCTTGCGAGGTGCGTGCTCTAACCACTGAGCTACAGGAACTCCACTCATAAAACACACTTCGCGTTTGCGATTTATTCCAGCAGGATTATCAAATGTCAAAAAGTTATGAATTTATTTTCCCCCCCCTCTCCTGACGGAAAGCCTAAAAGTATGATTAATATAGGCGGTAGGTCTCAAACATCACCGGGTTATGGCAGGAACGATACATTAAGCCATCGCTCCTCTGGGGCCTGTCGTGTTTGATTTGTGGCACAAGCCGTTTCCTGTTTGCTCTGTGTGTGTGTGTGTGTGTGTGTGTGTGTGTGTGTGTGATGAGTTTAACCAGAGTTTTCACTAACTGCAGGGTGATGGTTTAAGAGTCCAGAGACGTTCACTCCAGTACTACACGAGGATTGGTGGACGTCGCTCTGACCTCCAAGTCAAAGGTTTGTGGGTCCACACCTCACGTCAAGAAACTGAAAGTGTGACCCTGGGATAAGTGCTAAATTATCGGAGGTGCCGTCCTTCAGATGAGCCATTAAATACCGAGGTCCCTTCTGCCTGTTCAGGTGGACATTAAATATCATACACTCTAGCGCTAACCGAAAAGAGAAAGTTTCTTGCGGTGTCGTGGCCAACGTTCCCCCGAATAAAGTTGGCTAATCACTTCATGACTGTTTGCGGTTCATTGCAGTGGGCAAATTGGCTGCCTCGCTTGCCTCTGGAACAGCCATAAGACTGTACAGTAAATCCCGTGAAGTGCTTTGAGACGTCCACCCGATGTCTCATGTTCTCCTTTAAAATGTAAAGTAGAAAATGATTCACTGTACTGTATCGTTCCTGCTGACGTGAAAGGCTTTATAAATGCGATTTGTTGATTCGTTATACAGTACAGTATACATGTCAAGATGCAAACCTTATAAGTAGAGCTCACAAATTGGATCCACGCTCTATATCTAGCCAAGTTACTGCCACCTGCCACTGGGTCCTGCTCTTCAGATCCAATTTCTCAGCTACAGCCTTTCCAGCCACAGATGTAGTTGTGCGATTGATTTAATAGTAGCACATTAAATGTAAATGCTGGAAGGGTTCAAAGTCAGCGGATGTCAGACTTACTTAAATTGTCAGGAAGCGGGATGGGGGTGTCATTTTTCAAAGTGCATATTTGGGGCCGGGACTTGTTAGGGGTGGGGGTGGGGGGGGTGGAGAGAGAAAGTTAGAATCGATTGAATAATTTATAATTCCCTTGTCAGGATCAAGGGCTAAACGGCAGCCCGCTTTGGTACAGTATCTACAATCTGCATGTTTGTGATTTCCAAGCAACGCTGATGCAATTGGCGCTCGGGAGCCAGGTAGGAAAGGATTTACGATGCGGGCTAAACGGTGAATCCCGTGGCCAGCCTCAGTGAAGATTTTACAGCTCACATTAAATGTTTTAATCTGACTTCATGCCAGACACCCGGCAACGCTTTTGTTGTGATATAAATTATCCAGCATGTGAGAGAGTACAACTCCCGGAGTGCAAATTGACATAGAATTCAAAGGAGTGACACAATCACAGCATGTCAGGATCTGCTGTCAAGGCCAAGAGTTTATATTCTACGCAGGTTTAACCTGATACTTCAGCATAAGTCGTATTACATGTTAGTCGATTGGTGGATCGCTTTTCCGGAAGTTAATAATGCCTCCAAATAAATGCTAATGATTTGGTCACTCAACCCACGGCTGTTTGTGGGACGCTGCCGTGCGCAATCGCCTACAAAATATACACAGTCAATTCACTTTATGACATACCCTGTGAAGCGCTTTGAGGCGTCTGAACGACCTGATAAGGCGCTTATATCAAATGCAAGGATCATTATTATTATTATTATTATTATTACGTCTGGGAACGAATGCACACTCCATCCCTGCAGGGACGCACACTGCTTTCCAAATTCCGGGGAGTATTCTGTGCAAGCTGGCAAGAGCCGAGGCTTGGGAAGCCCATGAATGTTCTAGAGTTCAACCAGCTAAAAACATATGGCTCGCTACTCGACCATCGGTTTAACCCAACTCGTTGGGATTTGTCTTTCAGGGATAGCAGGAGTTGAGTGGGATTAACCCCTGTCAGGCCATTTGACCTCCCTGATCCCGACTCCATCTTGGGTCTGAAACACTGACTATCCAGCACCTTGGGACGTCCTCCTGACATGAAAAATGACATGACATATGTCGTTTTGTTGTTGACATTCGTTTTTTTTTAGATAGCAGGGGACTAAGGGGGGGGAAAAAAACACACAAAAAAATGAAGGGATTGAGGGATATGGGGATAAAGGGATATGGGGATGGAGTTAGATTAGAAAAACAGCAGGTTCGAGGGGCCGAATTCTTATGTTCTTAAATCAGAACATAATAGAAAATTATAGAAAACTGAATACCACTTGTCACCAGCACCTGGGGGGGGGGACTTGGTAGAGCCTAACTCACTACAATGCGCTCCTCAGCAACTCAGCTCCCTTGCGCCAGGCTGGAAACAAGCCACAAGCCCGAGCGCACTCAAGCACGGAGTCAGAAAGAACGAAGGAAACCCTGCGGCCTAGACACAACAACCGAGGCATTCATACTGTACCTTCTTACGTAGGGTAGGGTCTCAGAGCACTTGAGGCAAATGTTCAAGCCAGGCCTGAGGTGGGCTCAGAGACGACACAGTGGGGAATGTCCTTCAGAAGGCGCTAGTCCCCAGTACCGTGACCCATGAGGAAGATGGGCAGGAGACCATGAGTGAGAAGAGGGTAGAGTATTGGGGGCATTGTCCAGCCATGAGCCCAGGTTTACAAACACCTGCCCCTTTCACCCTGATCAGAACCCCGATTCATCACAACATAAAATCGCTGTCATGCCAGATGATGCCAGGGTGAAACCTTGGGCAAGTTTCCTTACTCCACACGCCTAATAATAATCCCTCAAAAAAAATTAAGACATTTCAACCCACGACTGTTTGTGGGGGGACGCTGCTGTGCGCAATTGGCTGCCGCGTTTCGCCCACAAATATACAGTCAACTCACTTTACTCATGGTATATTTTGTGAAGCGCTTTGAGACACCGATAATATATGAAAAGCGCCATATCAAATGCGAGGATTATAATTATTATGATTATTATTATTATACGATTGCAAAGATCGGTTCGGATGAAGGCAGCCCTTCGCGCCATGTAATCTCATCCTTCCAGAATACCCATTGTACCACCCTCAACCCAAGCCTCGTTCCATCGTTGAGCTGCTTTTCATTGTCACACAAAACATTTTCTACTGAGGTACTTTCATGCACAAAACATTAACAAACTGGGGAATGAGAAACAAGAGACTTATTGTCTCCAACTTAACAATGCCCACATTTTGCATTTAGGTAATGATTATTATCCTGGCATTTGATAAAGCGTCTTTCACTTCAGCAACACGTCCCCCAAAAGGTTCATTACAAAAGTGTAATGAGTGTGTGCTTTATAGGTGGATATGGGAGCCAATTCGAGCATAGCGATGTCCAAACAAAACAGCCATTTTATCCAGCAGGCTTGTTGGACAGTACACAGGAAAAACTCTCTTTGATGCTTATATTGCTAAGAGGGAAATTGAAATTGGCATTGAAAGGATTAGTAGAGGTACAGATCAGCCATGATCTAATTACATGGCGGAACAGGCTCGAAGGGCTGAATGGCCCAGTCCTGTTCCTATGTTGTTCCTACGAAGTCGAAGCAGTTTTTAAGCAACGTTAGATTTGTTTCTTTCAGGCTAAGCTATTCTTTAAATGGTACTTAAAACATCTTCCATTCTCGCTTGTTTTCTTAAGATGTACGGAGAATTTGCGATACGCAAGACTCGGTGACATTGTACTGATGAAGTCATCTGCTGAGGTTTGGCTTGGCTGCGTTCTTAATTACCAGCTAATGTCATCAATATGGTATGCAAGTGCGCAGACCTCCACTGGAGGCATTACTATAAAGGACTACGTCTATAGTTTATGGCTCATTACTTAATGTAAGTCTCTCCATTACTGCTGTGTAAATCTGTCACACAGACCAACACTCGAATCAATCAATGCTCCGCATAGCACTTACTTCCTGAAGACACGAGACGTTTGATATACTGGATGTCCTGAACTGGCAAAGGCATTTGTTTCACCTCATAAACGTACTGTGAGAAAACTCAAATAATATTGGACAAATTTAATTTCCCCCGGGACCACATGGAGCGAGAGAAACAAAATAAAACACTAACAAAATAAATGCAACTTGGTTTATTATGTTTCTTCTGGGGTCAATAAAAGCCAGAAGAAATGGAAGTGAAAAGCGTACACTTTCTGTGGGAGCACAGCTTCTCAAACTGGTGCTGACAGCATTACAATGGGTCAAACGCTCCCTTGCTGTGTCGTAGATTTCTATATCTCCGAACTGTACTTATGGCTTTACCTGGGGCTGCTGGTCTGGAGTTTGCTGCTTATCACAAAGGATACAGATAGAGAAAGCCCTCGCACCCATTTGCTCTCATCTTTGTGTTATGTAGTCCCGACAGTTTTTTTCCCATCACACATTAACACCGGTCTCATTATCTTACCATGATAAGATCCTCAGCTCTTTGTGGGACACCGCTGTGCGCACTTGGCTGCTGCGTTCTGCCCACAGAATACACAGTTACTGCACTTTACAGAACCTTTTGACCGTCTCAACGTCTGATAAAATGCTGTATCAAATACAGAGGTTATTATTATCACTACAATACGAACTCACGAAAATGAACAATAATTTTGGTCCACAAAAACAGCCCTATTTCCTCCCCTAACAGAGAGACCTGGGTTCAATTCCTGGTGCAGCAAAACCTGGGGCAAGTTTCTTTACTCCACACGTCTGATAATAATCCCTCAGAAAGAAAACAATAATAAATTGTTCATTTCAATCCACGACTGTTTGTGGGGGACGCTGCTGTGCGCAATTGGCTGCCACGTTTTACCCACAAATATACAGTCAATTCACTTGACAGTATATTCTGTGAAGCGCTTTGAGACGTCTAGAAGACGTGAAAAGCACTATAACAAATACAAGGATTATTATTATTATTATTATTATTATATTGTTCAAGTTGAGTTTCAGGGGGGTGATAGCAGTTTTAAAACCAAAATTTGAACTTATTCTCCCTTTGTCTCAGACAGCTTTGCCTTCTTGAATTGTCTCTTTATTCCTGCCTACTATCTGGTTATGACCATCTCGGCAATCAAGTTCTAGAGTAAATCACTGTGCTGCTGAGTGAATATTCTACTTTGTGTCGCAACCACCAATAGTGAAAAGTAAACATTAGTGATAACCTTTGGACATCCACTGAGAGACTAACCCAGGCCAGAATAGACCACCCCATCTGTCAAATGTTCCCTACAGGACAATTTCCTACAGGAAAAGGGACAATTACATTTTACTGAGAGAAAGGGAAAGATTGGCTGAGATCATTACAATAAGGTATAACATACGGTGTAGAATTGGTAAACTTGCTTCAGCACAAACATAACAGCTTGTCCAATGTGGAAGCGCATTCCGAAGCAACTATTGATGTTTGCAGCGTCTGAAGAACTGGGAAACAAACAGAAATAAGTAGAAGAAAACAATTCTAAAAACCAGAGGTTAATAGCTAGCAGACCTGCTTTGAAAGCCACTGAAAACACAAAGAATTAGATTTGGCCTCAGGGCTATCATTCTATATGATCTGGGAGATATAGACAGTCTACTCGGCCGACGGAATTATATCGCAAGCAAGCAAGACCACAAACACAACTTGAGAGATTTCATTGCTTCTTAGCAATGCAATCTGTGCAATCACAGCCAACAAACAGCTCAGTGATAGTGTCGGGAGGACATCCCAAGGCGCTGGCCGGTCAATGTTTCAGACCCGAGGTGGGGGTTGGGATTGGGGAGGGCGGAGGGAAAGGAGGGGATTTGGGGGGGTGGGGTGGGTGACCAAATACCCGGTTATGAGAGAAAGTAAAGAACAAACCCTGTGTAAACCTGTGGCAATAGGAAATAATAATCCTTGCATTTGATACAGCGCCTCATCAGGTCTTCGAGACGTCTCAAAGAGCTTCACAGAATCCACTGCAAAGTGAATTGATTGCGCAGTTTGTGGGACGAAAGGCGGCAGATCGATTGCACACAGCAGTGTCCGACAAACAGTCTCGGTTTGAAGAGGAAAGCTAACGCAACCGTCGTGACTTCTGTGATCGAGAATGCGATTAACAAAGTACAGTAAATCAAAACCAATTTGAATTGGAGTAACACAAGCATTAATATCCCCCTCCCCGATCCCTCCTCGCTGACATTATTCGGGCTTCGGGTTAGCAGCCGTTCTTCCCTGGTCACGTATCAGCCCGAGTCTGTTTCCCGGTCAGTGAGAGGGTAGAGTGACAGATGCCTGAGCTTTGCCCAGCGACTGTCACTCCAGCTCAACAGAGAGAAGTCAAACTTGGGACCGTCAGTGGTGTACAGGCGAAACTCATTCACAACGAACACGTAGAACTCACAAGATTTGAATCGTTTGCATCGAGTCAATCATCCCTTCTTAAAGTCAGCCCCCCCCCCCACCCCACCCACCCCCCACACACTTTATTTAACATGTTCCTTTTTGGAAGAAGAAGAACCGAATTGTTTTTATGATACATACATGTAACATTTCACAAGGGAGGTTGGGATGAAGCAGACACCATCTGATCTCATCTCTTGCCAAACCTCCCGCTCAAAATCTCATTTCCCGCTCAAATCTTTATTTTGCGTGTGTGTGTGTGTGTGTGTGAGAGATACACACAGGAGTTAAAGAACTCAAGACCTATTCACAGTTTCTGAAAGAACTGCGGGTTGTTCAAAAGCCCCTATTTTAACCTCTCAAATGAAAATCGATTGCCCAACTTTTGAAAGTGGAGGTTTGTATAGAAAATGGAAAGTGTTTCATCAGACTAGAAAGTCACTGAAATGCTTTTCCAGCCCCTTTTCACACAGTTTCTCATTCCAAAGGGCCTCGCAAATGATGGGAGTAAATCAGACCAAGGTGTTCAAGCAACATAGCCAGACAATGAAGGCAGGACTGATGTTGTGATTCAAAAAGTAGGTTTTTTCTAAGGAGGCGTTTTGAAACACACAACAACAACATGCATTTATGTAGCCTCTTCTCTCTGGGTAGCATCTCAGAGTACTTAAAGCAGAGTGAGGGCTCAAGGCAGAGAGATTATGGGAGTGATTTCGAGAGAATGGGAGCAAAGTGGCTATAAACTCAATCAATAACAATGATGTCTCCAAAAACGAGCAGGAACAAAATTACATTTATAGAGCGCTTTTCACATCGGGAGGACGTCCCGAGGTACTGAATCATCAGGGGGTCAGGACCCGAGCAAGGGGAAGAGGCAGGGTGAGGGGAAAGGGGAGGGGAGGGAGAGAGGAGGGTGGCGGCAGAACGGAGTGGGCAGGTAGGCTGTTAGGGTCGGACAGATACTGTGTGATGCATAGAAGAATCATGCGGTGAAACAAACGAAAAGGAATACTTATGAAGTAAACAGATAACTACTAAAAGAGTAGCTGGATAAGTGCTGCTTTCCAATAATTTATTAAACGTGCAAAAATGTTCAATTCCTACATAGAATTGATGATGCCGGTAGTTAAATAGAAAGGCAATTAGATTGCCTTTTTACAGCTAACACTGTTCCTTCCAGAATTATTTACATCGAGGTCACAATAGAAAATAAATCAGTCCTCTCAAGGAGTAAAAGGTCCGAGAGAAAACGCATATGAAAATCAATTTCGCCCAACTTTGTTTGTTGCAAGAAGCAGTTAACGATTCGGGGGGAAATCCCGATGGTACAATACGCTACACTTTGAATGGAAAAGTAATGGTTTCAAAAGTAATAGGAGGTTTTGCCCCTCTTCACAATAAAGTAAGTTGCGTTCGTGTAAACGTCAACGATTTTCAAAGTCACTTTGTCTTTATCCTGTTCATGTGCATCTAAGTATTCATTCAGTGTTGCTGTCAGATTATTTTAATGTTAATTTAGAAGTTCCAACGACTGACAGATGGCTTGCTGTTACAAATTCCAACAAAGGGAGAACTTCCAACAGAACTGCTCAAAGGTATTGAAAGGACACCAAACCGTTGCCGACCAGCTCACATCAGGCGACCGGCCTCATTTATCAAGACGACACCAGGATGAATCATGAGGAGTCATGGCAATAATGAAAGGATCTGATGCATTGATTTGATGGAAATGTATACGCGCAGAGATTGGAAGCAATTCGCTTTTTATTGGCGCACTTTGAAGTCACTAGATGTTAGATCAAGTTCAACCCTGGAGAATTGAAACAACTGAGAAGGGGGTACATTTGATCTTGGAAATGTTCGTAACCCGCTCCAATTTCTATTCCTTTTTACACGGATATTGTTCTCATCAGTTAAAACCTCTAAAAGCCCAAATATTTCATCCCCAATTTTTTTTTAAACTCAACATCTTCCTGGGCTTAGAAAAATAAATGTATCTTGTTAATATTCCAATCCTGTTTGTGTATTTCTTAGCTACAAATTTTAATCCTTCAATGCAAAGCTATTAAGAATGTAAATTAGTTTACATCAATACAACTCACAGTCACTGCACTTCCCAGCAAAATCCAGTAACTAATTACCCTCTGGTTAAAGAAACATTTCCTGGCATTTGTCCTGAAATTGCCCTTTGGAACTCCAAAGTATTGTTCTGGGTTCATCTCTGAAATCACTTCTCTCAAGACTGAAGAGCTTAGAATCGTAGAATTTTTCAACACAAGCCATTCAGCCCATTTGAAAAGTGCCAGCTCTTTGAAAAGCGCTGTTCAAGTCAATCCCACTCCCTGGCTCTCTCCCCATAACCCCGCAAACCTGTCCTCCCCGTCCACCCCAAGTAACCATCCAGCTTGTCTAATTGTAATAATAATCCCTGCCAATAATTGCTAACAATAATAATTGTTGCTCACGGCTCATTTGTCTAACACCAGAGATCATCCTCATTGCTCTCTTCTGCGTTGCCTCTGGGCCATGGGAAGCCCACCCACAAGACATCAACCAGAACCTTACCCAGACACAATTCATTGGGTAAAATTGGGGCAGACTTACACTAAAATCCACTTGAACTCAGATGACCAGATAGGAATATAAATCTTAAACTTTCAGCTAAAGCATAATATTATTTACTTCTTTGCAGGCTTCTTGAAGCTTTTTTGAAACTAGTCTCCAGCAATTGTATAGACTCAATCACACCTCCTTTGCTGAATGGATTCTCATTCACAGGGTTTATTCCACTGCTGGGTTTATGTTTATGTTCACTTCTCCACCCTCCGCTCACACTTGCCTCTAAGCTCCAAGAAGAAACCAGTTAATAATTGGTCACAGACTGGGTTTTTTCCCCCCCCCGAAAAAAAGTCCTAATTCCATAACAGATTGCACAGCAAATATTATAAATATTATAGAACACATTATTTTTTTTGCCATCACAGCTTTTCTGTCAAGTCATGTCAACCCTGCTTCAGGTCTTCGCTTAGATCAGGAAAGGAAATGAAGCAAAGTCCATAATCCAACTTACTTGCCATCGACAGTAAGCCTCCCTGTTTAAAATATTACAGGAATAGAAATGAAACGCAAGTGGCACATTGCCACACACATGCGCAGAAATCTGAAAACTAACTCCTGAAAAAAAATTGTTCCAAAAAAAAACCCAACCTTTTCCCTCGCTAAGAAGATTTTCAAAACAAATTGAAATCCTCACGACGAAGGTGAAACCTACTTCGAGAAGTATTAAGGATTAAAAAGTAGCCTTCACTCCCATTAAAGTCGTTGAAAATTCTAAACTATCTAATCCATGCAGGCCATTTCGGAAACCGTTTTGGTAAAATTACTGATGGAACGGTTGACAGTTCTGTACGTAAAAACATAACGGAATAAATAGTTTATCCAGCAAGTGAAAGCTTCTCACTGTGAGTTATTAGACTCTCCTCTCTCCCTCCCTCCCTCCCTCCCTCCCTCCCTCTCCCTGTGAAGTTAAATTCTTCACGGAACCGGTTATCATTGACATATCAACAGCATAGGCTCCATGCACGGAATGGCCGTGAATGTTATTCGCACAGAATATTTTGTGTGCACAGAATTGAAACTCAATCAAGCAAAGAGAATTAAAGAAAGGTGGACTGACTGGTGAGCTGCTCTCCAATCATTAGTTTCAGTAACAGACGCATTGCTCCTTTTATCTCAGCTGAAGAGCCCTCCCTCCCTCCCCCCCACCCAGTGTTTACATCTCCTTAATTGGTCTAACACAAAATGTTCTGCACTTGTGGCCCTGGCTTAGCTCCGCAGAGGAAAAGAGCATTTAATGAGATTGGTGTTATTTCAACTGATCCCCGATCTCCTCAACTCTCAATTTCTCTCTCAAGACGTCCTTCTTATTAATCGGAGAAACTTTCATTGCAACAGAAACCCAGTCGTCAGTGCACTCAGCGGGCTCCGGCCTGCAGCCCCACCCAACCCACCCCACCATCAGCAGTCAGGCCTTCAGCCTCTCCGACCATAGCTCAATGTCTTTGAGCTGGAACTCCATCCCCCTTCCTTCGCAGTCCTTTCATCTTGCTCCCTACCTTGTCTCCTTCAAGGCCCATCTCAAGACCCTCCTCTTCGTCCACACCTTCGGTCACCATCCTGCTTCAACCCTCCCTTTCCACCCCTCCTGATTCCAACCCCCAGCTCGGGTTCAAAGCCCTAACTGTACAGCCCCCGGGACATACTCCCGATGTGAAAGACGTTACACTAATGTAATTTGTTGTTGTGGTTAATACTGTTGATCCACAACCTCCCAGTCTTGACCTATTTTCCGGATTCTGCCTCCTCTTTGTATCACAAATAGTTCCCGTTGCTGAAAACAATTCTCAAACGCAACTTCTTAAAACCGCACGTGCGAAGCAGTCAGCCGCAAAAGTTGAGAATTTCAGCGAAAACTATTTCACGGATAGAGAGACAGACAGATCGCAACGTACGAAATGCCACAAAAAGACCCATATCGAAAGTGAACCCATCGCAACACACAGTACAAAAAACAACGAGACAAGATACGTGAGCGTTGCCATCCGCAAACACTGATCACTGTGATCCTAGTGGTGACAGAAAAGCGTATAGGCCAGCTTGCGAATATTAGCCATGGTGTGATAAGGCACTATAGCAAATGCAAGTATTATTCTTATTATCGCCTTAAAACTCTCCTCTTTGGTGGTTCCATTGGAGACTTCTTCCACCCACCCACCCCCGCCACCACCCAGTCCTTAGCTCGGGTCTGAAGCAGTAACCTGTCCAGAGTCTTGGGACGTCCTTCTGACATGAAAAGCGCTATACAAACGTAATTTTGTTTGTTGTTGTTATTATTAATACTATTACGTACAGCCATGCAGCATTGAACATTCCCGGGTTGTTTCGAAGGATATATATACGACCCATTGAATATTTCCCGTGGAAAAAACAAAAGAAGAATTGTGAGATGCGAGCCAGTTTGGGGAATGTATGCCATCACGTGGCATCTTAATTCATCACATTCCCAACAACAAAACGCTGCTAAATCATTCGTCTGAGGAACCGCTGGTTCCGTTTGGAAAAGATTATCCCCAACTGAGACAGCGAAGCTGATGACAGGCTGCGCGGATGAGCTGAACCCAGATTGATGTGTGCGATCCACGCAACTCAGAGTGACACATTGGCGTTCAAAGCCGCATCAACACATCAAATAGTCACCAGCTTCTTATCTGCTTGGCCTGGACAAGGTAAATCCCTCCACTGGATGTAGTAGTTAGTGCTTTGCGACCAATAAGGTTAGGTAGGAGTCACTTGAATAGTACAGCTTTGAATTTCAGTGACAAGTTTGAAGAACTGACCTTCAAAATGCCTACAAGCTTCCACGATGCAAATCTTCTTTTAACCTTCCATGATGCAAATCATTAGGTTAGCAAATTGGCCGTTTCGAGCAAATAAACGGATCATTACGCCTGAAGTTGAGGTTCGGCAATAGAGACTGGACAGACTTGGTACAGTGTTTACTGACCCAATCAATCAGACTGTAACAATGTTCCTTCCCCCCTATAAACCCTCTTCCTCTGTGCGAGCAAATTAGAATCCCAGACACACTTTGTGTGGATTAATAATTTGTTGCCGTTCCTCCTGTTCACTCGGTGGAACGATTGCTGGGGGGCAAGATTTCACACTTGCTGGTCTCATTTGTACAGTGCCAAATGAGCCTTTCTGCAAGGTGCGCAATGCTACAAAATCCACATTATTCTATTGATTTGGGTGAAGCGGATGTTAACTTCCACTGGACAGAACTTCTAAATTCTTGGCTGAAGAGGGTGTTGATAATTAAGATGGGTAGGAGTATAAAGTATAAAGACTGAGCTGGGTTGAATGGTTTGCTTCCTTTCCTTCCTTCAAATGTTTCATCTTTATGATGTTTCTTTTATGTGAAATGCGCTATATAAATGCAAATTATTAGTTTTATTATTAGAATTGGTGATGTGCATGAGAATTCTGATAGACCCCAACATAAGAGAGGCAGAGATGATATCCGAATAAGATTTATAGAAACATCAAACCTCGGTTTATGGACTAGCAATACACTATATATATATATATATATATATATAGAGAGAGAGAGAGAGAGAGAGAGAGAGTAAGTGAGAGAAAGACGTACATTTCCGATGAGTCTCAAGAATCAACAGATCAATTAAATTGTGTTAGGTACCCTCAGTAGCCATATTATTCAGTAGTGGATGCCATTTTACTGTAGGAATTTCCTCTATTCATGACCAGCCATTGCATTTTCTTTTTCCTAAAAGGGCTGAACGTTTGAGATAATTTTTTTTTCGAAACTAAATTGGCTCCATTCCAATTATTCCCTTGCTATTTTTTTTTGCTGTTTTTCAGATCAATTCAGACTTCATGTATTGCCTCTGTCCATTGCAGATAAGTACAGCCACAGGTGTTGGGACTGATAACACCCAAAGCTGCTTAGTAAATCCAGCCTCTGAGTCACAGCAAAGACAAAGTTTACATCCAAAGTTTGGTGACATATTGACCCGAGAGGTTCACTCTCAGCAACCCACCAACAAATCGATAAACTTCCCAAACTGGATCAACTCGAATAGCGCAACAATCTCGCGGGAATCAGTAATAATCATTTTCTGGGATTTGCTTTATTAAAGCCTGAGCTCCTCTGCTGTCTCTGTGACAGGACAATCCATCACAAGGGGGTGGGTGGGGGGGTGGAAAAGCTCTAACCAGATTAGCGACACTGAGGTTTCATTGTGCATCTTGTGAAGGTGCCAATTGGAATCGTTGGGAGCTTCGTGGCATTTTCATGGACACATTATTAAATGCCGCAAACTTTAATGTCTTTATGTCTCCGGCAGATTAATGTCTTTATGTCACTCGCCTTACAAGCGAGAGCCCTGGTTACGATTCCAGGCAGGGTGAAACCTTGGGTACATTTCCTTACTCCAAGCGCCAAATAATAGTCCCTTACCCCCCCACAAAAATTACAATGGATTGGACGTTTCAATCCTCAACTGTTTGTGGGACAATATAGTGACTATTATTCAACCCAGACGGGTACATTATCAATCAATGACAGGCACTAGTGTTATTCAGATAATTTTACAGTCTGTACAACTTCAGTCCCAATCCAGACTAGGTTGGGAAATGTCAAAGAGACAAAACAAAGTACAGCATTCAAACTGGTAAAGATTTTGTGCTGCGTGCAACTTGTAAAACTAGTAAACAATTGTTAATAATCATTACTAATAATGCTTGTACTTAGTATAGTAGTACTGTACTACTATAGTAGACTGCGACATTTCAACACTCTTCGCATATTAGTGGTGACTGTGAATATCTCTCTCTCTCTCTCTCTCTCTCTCTCTCTGTCTCCACCCCCCCCACCCCCCCTCCGCACAGTATTAACAGCGGGATAACGATTCCTCCCATTACAGACTGGGAATCTAAACCACCACGATAACAAGCTTTCTGGCTCCAGAAAAATCTGCTACAGGCAGGATATTGGCTCCGTTGACCTCACACAAAAAGGGAGTCAGCAACAGTAGCTTCCTGATAGCCTATTGCATACACACAGAGATATTGATTAGGATTTACTGCCCTCCCAGCAGAACAAATCCGTGCATTCAACACGAACATATCGGAAAGAGAGAGTCTCAGACGGGGAACCAAGGCAACTCTTACAGATTGACCAGCTCACCTGGGTCACTTGATTATGTTACAGATTGTGTACATTACAGCTCTCTCTGTCTCTCAGGGAACCGATGGATGAAGAATTTTCCTCAATTCATTATCAATTAATAACAACAACAATTTGCCCTCTCAATCCACGGCTGTGTGTGGGACAGGTCTGTGCTCGATTGGCCTGCCGCGTTTCGCCCCCAAAAGTACACAGTCAATACACTTAACGGTATGTGTTCTGTGAAACGCCTTAAGGCCGTCTCGATACACCAAATCATTCACTTTAACTCAGCTGCAAATCTACCCCCCCTCCCCGCTCCCCTCAATCATTCATTTCCAGCTTTGGTGGGAAAGAAGACACAAGCCCACGCTTGAAAAATATATCCTTTCTTTGTAGCACAAGCATTAATCCTCTCTCATGCACTTACATCTGTGTAACCTCGCAATAGACTAATGGCTGAGAGGCCCTATTTTCATCCAGTGTGGGATTCCACCAGAAGCAACCGTTGATGGTCAAAGTCAACACTATCCTTCTTCCAATACCGATAATGCCACCAAGTTAGTGCTTCACAGGATGTGCTAGTAATGGTAGTAACTGTACACAAGCCGCCATGATGTGAACGATCGATTTTTTCCAATAGGAAACCGAGAAAAACGACATTCTCTTCGCAAATAGTGGCCATGGGATTTTGAATGTCCATCTGAACAGCCAGTCAGGACCCCAGTTTATCAGAACACAACACTCTGCCCGTGAATTGTACAGTCAATTCACTTTACAATATATTTTGAGAAGCGCTTGGAGACGTCTCGAAGACGTGAAAAGGCGTTGCCTCAAATGCAAGGATTATTATTATGTAGAATCATTATTATAATCATTATTAGTAGGATTATTATCTCATCTGAAAGTCTGAGACACACCACACCTCCAGCACTGCATTGGAGTGTCTGTCTACCACCACAAAATTACGTTTACATAGCGCCTTTCATGTAGGGAGGACGTCCCAAAGTGTAGCCGTTGAGTCTTGTGACAAATGAGGGGCTTTAACCCACAGCCTTCTAACTCAACAACAATAACAACATCATCAACAACAACAAAAACTGGCATTTAGGTTATTGTTAACCCTCATTTATATATCGACTCGGAGGAGAGAGAGCTACCAACCGAGTCAGCCTGCCAGACTCAAGTAAATCAGCATTTTGTAGTACATCGGGCAGATAGTGCCTAGTGCATATTGTCTTGGGAAAAGGGGAAACTCATCAAATTTACATAATACATTTATTTGCATTCAAGGCAACCTTCCTCCGAGCACACGTGGCAAGAAGCTGGAGAATGTCTGCGGTCTGTGTTGATATTTTATGGTTTGACTTAGCCCCAAGAGGCAGGGTGCAGCAGAGAGTGAACTGCAATCTAGCACATCAATGCTCTCAGCTGAAACAAAACATGACAGATTTACAAATGTGCAGACTGTTCAATTTATTATTTAATGCTTTCAACAAATATTTGCATGACCTGACATTGGGGAAGTTTTCTAATAATTCACGGCACCCTGCATGATACATGGTACAGCGCTAGAATCTCAAATCGGGGGGTGAGGGGGCGGTTTATTCAGCAATTCAGGCTCGTTTATTTATCCACACGCACACAACCGACAATGTATTTTACTGGTTTCATTATTCCGCTGAATTTTAATTAGCAGAAACGCGAGCACTTTGTTGGCAGCGAAGTTATCGTTACTGAACGCAATTGCGCATTTCAGATTTTTCAATGCGGTTGACAATCCAGAGTGCTTCCCAAACATCATTTCACACATCAGTAAAAAGTTAAGCTGTCAAGTTAAGATGTGGGGGGCTCTCAAGATTCCCACAGTAGATTTATAGCCACACCAACGTTCGCCACAAAGCCACGTTACATCAACGCGCTTAAAGCACGTGCGAAACCGGCACTTTGCGTTTTAAAACCAGGCAAATTCCCGCATCGTTTCATGGCTTCGGTTGGCTCGTTGATAGTCAGTTTGTGGCTGGACAGATGGGTTGTGGACTCAGACAATCGCTCCACTCTTGAAATTACATTCGTGTGGAGACCTGTAGCTCGGTGTTTCGAGCACTCGCTTGACAAGCGAGAGACCTGGGTTCGAGTCCAGGCAGGGTGAAACCTTGGGCAAAGTTTCCGTAATCCACACGCCTGATAATAATCCCTCAAAAACAATAATAAATTGATGATTTCAATCCACGACTGTTTATGGGACACTGTTGTGCGCAATTGCCTGCTGCATCTCACCCACATATATACAGTCAACAGTAATTCTCTGCAAAGTGCTTTGAAAGTGCTATTAAATGCAAGGATTATTATTATTATTATACTTACCAGCTAAGATCACACATCAAGCAGTCAAAGTTTGCCCGGTGTCTGTAATGAAAGACTTGAATGCGAGACACTGTCTCCTCGGCTGATAAAGGAGGTCGAGAAATAAAATAGCAAAGAATTTGAAATGGGGAAAATCAATGCCAACTTAATAATCCTTGCGTTCGATACAGCGCCTCACCACCCTGAAACACCTCAAAGAGCAGGTTTACTCGCAGTTGCGTTCGTTCCTTTTTGTGGAGTTTAAATGTCGTGAAGCTGTTCACCGAGACGTAGTGGGTGTCCAAGCAACTTTATCAACCTCAGTCGTTCGAACGTCGATCAAAGCACCCAAGATTCTGATCCACAGGGTGATTTTTAACAAAAGAGAGAGAAGAGAGAGAGTTGTTTTTTCCATCGCACCACTTTAAAGGGCCCAGGACTGAGTTCATCTCATCTGTTTGAACATCACTGAATACATAATAGTTTTTGGAGCGGTAATTATCTGAAGCATCTGGACACGGGTTTGGTCGGCTTTCCTGCCGTTACAGTATTTTGATAGGATGCATTCGCAAATTTCCTTTCAGATCCGCTGGATTCCGATCAGATGGATCTGAAAGGAGTCGGGGAAATTTTTCCCGACTCTCCCTTCGGGCAACACAATCTTGGTTAGTTATTCGTCCGTCCCGCCAAACCAGAAACAAAGCGAAGGGAAGAAAGTAATTCTTGATTAGAAGATGCGAGGCCTGAGTTTCCCAGGCAGCGCTGACTCACGAGAAAGATGTTTCAATAGGGTTTAGAATAAAACCAATAACCCTGTGATTCAGCGCCTTTCACACCAGGATGACGTCTCAAAGCACTTCGCTGAATCTACCGGAATGTGTAGTGACTTATGCTTTTGTATTCAAAGGCAGGATTGGCACACAATGTCCTGACCATTCGCACAGCGACCGTGTCCCACGAATAGCCATGAAGTGATTAACCAAGTCTATCTGGGGCAATGTTGGCCAGGACATCGGGGAGATGGGTTGGATCTCTGTTCTCGTGCATTACGCCACAGGAATAAGTAAAAGGAATACTCTTAAATCCAAGTCATCTAATTTTGAAGTCATGAGAAAAAGACCTCCCCTTCGTACCACACGGCACTCGGTTTACTTTGTCTTTCAGTGTCATTACTAAAAGCAAGTGCACGTTTCAGATTTTTGGAATGCGTTGGACACGCGCAAATGACCCTGAATTGCAGAATTTCAGCAAATTGTTTGATCGACCAATGAAACGAAACGCAAAACACTGCCGGAAATCTGTCAGCAGAAATCGCTGGGAACACTCAGCAGGTCAGGCAGCATCTATGGAGAAAGGGAAGTGACAAAGAACCCGAAACGTTGCCTCACTTTTCCTTTCTCGATAGATGCTGCCTGACCCGCTGAGCGTTCCAAGCGACTTCTGTATTAATTGACTAATGGTTCAGTTCATCGACGGACTACACACAGACGGAAGCGCGACTGATCACAAGTAGAATTGCTCAAACACTCGCTCTATGGTCAGTGGAGCTCCTGTGGCTCGGTGGTTGGAGCGCTCGCCTTACAAGCGAGAGACCTGTGTTCGAATCCAGGCAGATCAGGGCGAAACCTTGGGCAAGTTTCCTTACTCCACACGCCTGATAATAAATCGATCCAAAGAAAAAACACAACAATAAAAATTGCTCATTTTTAAGCCACGACTGTTTGTGGTGGGGACGCTGCCGTGCGCAATCGGCTGCCGCGTTTCGTCCACAAACATACAGTCAATTCACTTTACAGTATATTCTGTGAAGCGCTTTGAGACGTCGATAAGATGTGAAAAGCGCTGTATCAAATGCAAGGATTATTATTAGTAGTATTATTATTATGGCAAACCCAGAATGTCCTGCGCAATTATGTAAACCTGCAACAGTGGGTAACGTTGGGTAAGATGGTAATGCGAGGGAGGAGGAGGACTGTATTGACAGAGACACGGCTTTGCAGATAAAGCATTGAATCGAGGTCTCGTCTGCCTTTTCAAATGGGCGTTAAAGATCCCGTGACATGAATTGAAAGAAGGACACTTTTCCTGCTGCCCTGGGTGACAATCCTCTACCTCGTGAGTGGCACAAAATGCCTGTCGTGTTTGCCCACAAAAACAAGCCAGTCCACTTGACAGCAATTACGTGCGAGGCACTGTGAGGCGTTTGAATTTGTCTGGGTGCTTTATGTAATTGGCAAGTCCTTTCATCTTTTAGAACAACGGATCAATGGAAGGCAAAAAAAAAAAAAAAAATGACAGATCAATACTTTTGCACATTAATTCACTTATTGTTTGCGCTCAATCACCTCCGACGCCAACAGTCAGGACCGATCTCGGCTTCACCCGTCCTCGTTCAGAATTCAATAGCCACTTCCAAAGCTTTTAATTCAGCAATCTTCTTCAAACCGTCAGCAGCTGATTCCCTGGGGCCAGGTGTGACTTGACAGACATAAAAGAATCATAGGTTTGTCCTTGCTCGTGGCAGGAAGTGTACATTATTAATCGAAAGATGTTAATGTGTGACGAAATGTCAAGATCAATTTTCAGCGGCTTCTCTTCCCGTCTCTTTTCTCGACACCACCCCCATCACGCCCCCCCCCCCACCCACCCACCCACCCACCCATTGGAGCTTCGATAGAGCTCCAATCAAGCAAAACATTGGAAATGTTTTAAGTATTGATGAAACATTTTTGGACAATTTACTTCGAGATTGAGCTTCGGATCATAACCGCACATGAAATCGATGGGGAAGTGGTGGGGGGGGCGCGGGGGGGTGGAAACTCAGCTTGTTTCATTCGGAACCCATTTGCGCACTCAAACCATCCTGAAGTAGTCCTGCAGGAAACAGTCTCATAATAATTCGCTGGGTCTTGAAACGAAATTGAAGTTAGCAAAGAAAAAAGAACACACACCATCGGAGGTTGTGAATGATGATCGGACATTTACGGCGCTGAACGCTTCAATGCCTCTGTTGGATCATTGTTGCCAGATGGGCAGACGGACCATTGCAATACGTGTAAGATCAGAGTGGTGGACGAACCCAGCAATTTGCGCCTTGAAATTCCTCTCCCCGCAGAATGATCCAGCCACCAAGTTGCAATTTTACGAGAGTTCATGTCCGATGAGCATGCGATCCAAACAATAATGACCCTTGCATTTGATAGGGCGCCTTATCACGCAGTTGAGACGTCTCAAAGCGCTTCAGAGAATCTATTGTACAGTGTAACGACTGTGTATTTTGTGGGTGAAATCGGCAGCCAATTGTGCACGGCAATGTCTCCCAAACAAACAGTCGTAGGTTCAGTGACCAAATTATTATTGTGGTGTTTTTTGTTTTAGGGATTATTACCCCCTGGAAAAGCAATCCACCAATCGACTAACAACCAGCTTTCTCCTTGCTGATGGTGTGTGGAGTAAGGAAACAGGCCCAACATTCCTTCCTGCTGGGAATTGAACCCAGGTCTCTTGCTTGCCAGGCGAGAGCTCCAACCACTGAGCTACAGGCCCCCCCACCAACAAAATGCTTTCGTTACAACACAGAGCATGGTGAGGATTAACATGCCTGACACAGTGGATTGAATCTCCTAGAGTCAAATGGTCTCGCCTGCCTTTTAGCTTTTCTGTGTCTCTCAAGACATCAGCCTAGTTGTAATACCGTTGCTGGGTGTTTGAACTGATTATCTCCCTTGCCCAACAAACTAAGTGCGATTGAGTGCTCACCATCTGGATGGCCAGCTGCAAACCCCAGTTCCTCTCCTCTGTAGCGCAATTGATAAATGTTGTGATACTGTAATCCACTTAATTGCGAAGATTAAATATTCAAGACTTGGAAAAACCCGAGTAATACATGGCTTTCTGTCATTGGTGTTGACGTTAACATTGTAATTTGCCCCACGTCCCAATTTTGTTCCGTACGAGTTACCAATTAAAGCAGCTCGTAGGAAACTGTCTTAAAATTCAGATAATTAGATTTCAATTCACACGATCGCCCCGATCACTGCAAAATAATGGGAGGTTCCTCACCGAGCGTCCTTGTATCCCTGTCACGTTGCACCCAAGCATCTGTTTCTCTCAACCTTCAACTCACCGGCATTGAGTTGACTCACCCAAATGGAGTAGGTTTTTGCTGGTTAAGCCGGCCGTACAACCTTTTGAATCGCCAAAGATCAGCTTGCGATCTACAATATTGGACCCTCCATTGCCTCCTTCCAAAGCCCAGGAGATTCCTGTTCGACAGTGCCTTCGGTCATCCACCCGTTCTACTTACATGCCAACAGGACACAGCTAATGGCTCATACAGAGAGACAACGACTGACCCCGGACAGGACAAACAGCCAATAACTGCGAAGTAATATTCTGGGATTCGGAGATTCAGATTCATGCCCACGAGTATGTCTAGGGCCCACATCACTGAGAGTCATCATGACACACATTACATACAGACACACGGTGTCAGCAATTGCTGGACAACATATAATTTCCCCCGTTCTTAGCTGCGATTGTACAGCCTGAAGAATTGCGCAACCTTTCAGCCAAGGCTCTGACTTCATACCCTTACACTCTTACCATCGGAGCAATTGAAACAAAATAAACAAGACTGTGGGTGGCACAGTTAGTTAGCGCATCCTTTGATTCAAATCCAGCCAAGACCAATTTGTTGAGGACAGTATATCAAAGGATATGGGGCAAGCGCGGGTAATTGGATTTGAGGTGTAGATCAGCCATGATATTATAGCATGGTGGAACAGGCTCAAGGGGCTGAATGGCCTACTCTGGTTTCTATTCAAGTCTCCCTCGCAACTGTAAATCCTCCCCCCACCCCCACCCCCACCACCAGGGACTTCTACGAAGCTCGGCTGTCTGTGCTTCAGCGCCGAGTAGCGAATCTTTCTCAGAGACTGGGGTGGGACAATTCAGACCCATTGCAAGCGAGGGTTCTTCGGCGATTGGGGGTCAGAGCTCATTGATGGCGCTGTGCGGAAACACTTTCATCTTTCTCACCTGCACATCACCCGCCACTGGAAACTTAACCGCACGCTCGGCACATCGGAAGGATCTTTCATTCCCTCCAAGTTGGCAGTCGCCCACCTGTGGAGAACAAAACAAACGAGCTAAGCTCGGTACAGTACGTCTTTTCTTTCATCTGATTCACCCTTGAAAAAAGCTGAAAGAATGTTGTGTGTGAATCGGGAGCCTTGACATTTTCATGCACAACAAGGGATTTCGCCAACCCATTATCTTTGAAAGGTCAACTGTACCTACATTAGAAACATGTTCTGATTGAAAGGTGGTTATCCTTCCAAACAACCCTCCAAATCTTTTCTTGCCGCCTACTGGGAATTGCTCAATGTCAACCTTTTTGCAGGGCCATCTCCGGTAATTGGTTTGGCTTGAGAGTGTATAGAGGCGGCCACATGCCTTCACAGTACATTTCCTTTCACTGATCAACAACTGTGTATATTTGCTCTCCCAACAAGTGAACTACCACAACGTTTAAGCTTTGGATTATCTGAATGGCTGAACAAGGTGGTTCACATTTTAAGAGAACACACACACCACACACACACACACACACAACACACTGTACTCAGCAACTTTCCATCTCGTGGCTTCTAAATCATGAATGGTTTACTGCTCCCAGTTATGTTTACTACATACAGCTCAGGAAGACTTACCAGCTCCTGTATAAAACTGATAATAAAAGGAGACGTGTAACCAATATTTCTGTCAAATGCCGACTTAATGTAAAGGTTATCTGTGTAATCAGGATCTTTTGCAAAGATGCCAAGCTTAGAAAGGGCCAACACTATACCGCCCAAGTAAAATCATTGGTGCAATGTAATAGATTCAGAGGCACCAAAACTGTACAACGAGAGCACAGGGGTTTCGAATTGCAAACGACAATTTCATTCCCGGCTCCGAGTCAGAAGGTTATCTGCCTTTTCGGGGTGGATAGTCAAGATATTCAAGATCCCACGGCACAATCCTAAAAGAGAAGGGATTTGCTCCCCGTGTCCTGGCCAAGCAGCCACCAGATGAAATTGATCTGTTTGTGGGACATTGCTGGGTGCAAATCAGCTGCCGAAACCTAAGCTACAAATGACAGTCACTACATTTTACAGTAAAGGCAGAGAGGCTGATAAGCCCGACCACTGATGGTAGGGCGAGGAGACAAGGGGCAGGCCGGACCCTGGTGAACGGAGGGAGCGGTCAGATTGATAGGGGGTCTGCGGGTCAGAGAGGCAGGAGGGGACAAGGCCATGTCTCGGCCTTGAAAGCGAGGACGAGGATCTTGAAGGAATGGGGAGCCAATGGAACCGGGCTCTCATAAAGTGGCTCGTCACCCAGCATGGTGTAGCATAAAGGGATGGTGCCTTGAAGAGTTTGACCATCAATAGTAACAACAAAACAGCAAGGCTACAGAAGAATGAAAACAAGATGCCTTCCTCAAACCATGGCTCAATCTAGCAATCGTTCCAATTTGCTGGAGGATAATCATAATCATAATAATCCTTGCACTTGACATAGCGCTTTCCACGTTAATCTCAAACGGCACTGACGATTAAATACATGGCCAAGGCAAACAATTTCTATTGCTTGTTACGGTGTCAATACTCCTGTTCACTTACCAGTGAAGACAATGGAAGGCTTCTATCATACTGCTGTATCTACAGTCCATCCCTAATCCCCAGCCTGGGAGGATGTAATAGTTTATTACAGCCACAGAGACAGTCCCACAGGCAGTGAGGCTGAATACCTCAGATCGATTACGATACATCTATATTGCCTGAATATTAAAGTGGTTCAAATCCCACCGCAAGCCCTGTCTCTCACAAGGACGGATGAGTTTTCAGCGAGGTAAATGGTCAATGAGGCCTTTTCCCTCCGGCAATTCACGAGCCGTAACTGCGGTGACTCGATTTCGAGATCCTCACTCTTGTTTTCAAATACCTTCACTCCTCCCCCACCCCCCACTTCCCCACCCACCCCCGCCCCTACCTCCCTGACCTCCTCTCTCCTCACAATAGCACCACGTTGCCTCCGCTCTACCGGCTCTGGCCTCCTCCTCGTCCCCCGAATCCTCCGTTCCACCGTAGGCGGCCGTGCCTTCAGCCACCAGACCCTGAGGCTCTGGACCTCCCTTCCTCACTCCCTTCGTCCCTCCCCCTCTTTTCCTATTTTCGGGTCACCTTTCTTTTCGACCATGCTTCTGGTCACCTTTACCCACCTCCCCCTATCTCAGCCCCGTTAGTGTGAAGCGCTCTGAGACGCCATCAAGTGTGGAGTGAGGGCGCTGTATAAATCCAAGTTGTTGTTGCGGTTGACATCACTAACAACGACAATCTAATGGATTAAATTGTCTCGCACGGCATAAAGGCAAACCAATTTCTCTTACTGAATGCTACCTTGGGATAAACAGCTTTGTCTGAGAATGCCATGGCCTCTTTTTTTAAAAAAAACAAAACTCACCCCAGAACTCAAGGGTGAAGTTGCTGTCGTTGTCGCCATCGTCGGAGAGGAAGAGAGAACTGAGGAACAATCTTGATAGCGAAAAACAAACGCGAGTGTTGCCTGAAAAACATCATTATCACCGAAAGAATAATCTCTTCGGAGATTCAGAGATTACTCTCTGAAGAGATTTTGTTTTGTTCATTTCCCCACCACCCCCTCCTCCGAGAAGCTCATTTTTCGAAATTCTGTATTGGTAAAATTGCTGCACATTTTTCGGTTCTTCTTAAAAGTGCAATTTTAAATCATTCTTATCAAAGGGTTATCCTGCAATAGAATGGCGCTGTGTTTTATTACTTCCAGTTGGCTCAGTCTTTATCACCCAAACTGTTCACAAATTGGATTTGTGACCTTCTCTTTTGACCTTTGTTGTCCCAAGTTAATCACGGTTATGTCTTATCACACTCACACTCTTGTCCTTTTCCTTATAAATTCAGCACATTTTCTTGAGTTGTCAAACCAGCAAACCAGGGGGAGTAACAGTCAGAGCTGTGAAAATCAATACTCTTATATGATTGCTGCTAAAAAAAAATACATGGAACGGCAGTAATAAGCAGTCTTACCAAAGGAGGAACCAAGAGTGAGTGTCAGCGACCTTGAATTGCTGCGTATTAGGACAGTTCAATTACTAAACGTTTCTAAAGACTATCGATTCTTGCAGCACAAAATGTCCATTTGTTCTTTCATACCAGATCATTTCCTATAGCCAGATGCATCTATTATTCTGGAAGTAAAAATAGGTACAAAGTACACATACGTACAACCACCAACTCTGACAGAAACCCTTTCAAACGGTGTGAAACTCTGTTTCTTTTGTTATGTTTTGCTCTAAATCTCCTGTCCGACCCACCCCACTCCCCACGTTTGCAGATTTATGTTATTTGTATTTTCCTTTCCACAGAAAAATAGTTTTTTTTGTCGAAAAACATATCCGCACAGTTCAAAAGTTTAACGGATTTCTCATTTTGTGTTACAGTAGCCAGCAATCTGGGACGTCCTCCTGACGTGAAAGGCGCTATACAAATGTAATTTTGTGGTTGTTGTCGTAATTTGCAGGAACTACAGTGTAAAGTGAGAATCATCAGCGCAGTGAGATACAGGGGTGCGAGCTTGACTTTTGAAAAGGGGTAAAAAAAGATGATAGATTACGGTTAGAATTAGAGGAACGGATAAAATCAATGTTATCGAACACACTTGGTGGCTGGAGTTCGTAAATTGCTCGCTCTTCCATCTCCAGCACAGCTCAGGCAAGGTGAGGAAACCGAGCAAAATTCATTACTTAATCCTTACCTTGCATTTCAAGTCAAATATACTTACCATTGATTCTGCAGATTCAATCATCGCCAGCAATAAAAGAAGATAGGAAGTGACCTTTCATTCCAATTTCCAATGTTTGTTGCCGGTTATTCTGCTGATGTGAGTCTATTCGATGACTTTTTTCCCCCCCAAATATGGGGATAATGCGTCATTTAATACATTCAACGCCACGCCTTAAAATCACTTGTGGGAGAGAAACTTCTTGTGAGATTCTCCAATTTGCTCTTGAACTCAAGCAGGCGAAGTGGGCCAAGTGAAAACGATGAGGATAACAACAACAGCAACTTACACTTGCTTATATAGCGCAGTTCACGCCCGCCAGGTAGTGTCTCAGAGCGTTTAACACTGACTGCGACCTGGGGAAGGTGGGGTGGGGTGGGGAGGGGGAGTGGGGGGAGGTGGCTTAAGCAGGGCCGACGAGGAAGGTTTTCAGGTGGGAATTGAATGGGCGGGAGAGAAGAGGCAAAGGTTGAGGGAGGGTGTTCCATGTTTTGGGGTACAGTGGCTGAAAGGGTGACTCCGATGCTGGGGCTCAGGGTGCGAGGAACGCAGGCTCACACTCTCCAAAACAACTTGCATTTACACAGAACCTTTCATGCTGGACAACGTCTCAGAGCATTTACACATAAATAAACACTCAAACATCTGCCTTAATCTTGCACTCTCTCAGATGCTGTGCACCCTATGGGTATGAGGTAGTCTGCTTATCTCATCCCTGTTGAAATGTTCTTTGTATAACTCTGATGCCAATTTACATTGACATTAAATCAGTCAAATGCAAGGATTATAAAGCATCCTGAAGATAAAGTAAGGTTATTTATTCTCGTCTGCAGTAGCCCTCATGATTTTATTACTGGGATATTTTGAATTGTTTTCATACAATTTTGAATGTTCAATTTTCTTTTGAACATATTTCATATGTTTTCATACAGTAATACAAAGTAATAATAATCCTAGCATTTTTCACATCTTCCAGACGTCTCAAAGCGCTTCACAGAATATAATGTAAAGTGGATTGACTGTACATTTGTGGGCAAAACACAGGGCAGCCAATTGCGCACGGCAGCGTTCCCCCACAAACAGTCGAGGATTGAAGTGAACAGGTTTTATTTCTTTTTACTTGAGGGATTATTACCAGGCGTGTGGAGTAAGGAAACTTGCGCAAGGTTTGGCCCTGGCCTGGAATCGAACCCAGATCTCTCGCTCGCTGAGCCACAGGACTCCACAGAGCATGGTTTGCGAAATTACTTTCGGTATACGCCCTTTCACGTGCTTACAGCAACAACAACTTGGATTTATCTCGCGCCCTCCACGCTGGACGGGGTCTCAGAGAGCTTCACTTACTAATACTCTTCGAAGGTCAGCCTCAATCCATGGAAAGATTGGATTGAGGCTGACCTTCAAGTCAACTGCTTTGAGAGTCATCAAGTAGCCACTACCCGCTTCAACCACAAACAACTCAAAACAGTGTGAAGCAAGGAACTCAAGCAAGTGTAATTAAAATACCAACGATAAGTGTAGAGTTGTCGCCAAGTGTATTTCGCACCAAAATATACCGGGTATGTCTGTGCTACTGTTGCCTGTCTTTCCAAATTGCCCTTCACTTTAAATCAAACCCTGACTTCCCGGGCTCTCTTTCCCCCGCATCCCTCTGTGTGTGTGTGTGTGTGTGTGTGTGTTTTTTAAACTACTCAGGATGCTTTTCTTTTGAACAATTTCTATTGATTCAGCCTCAAAAGCCGCTTGCGGTATATATATATAAAAAAGAAGAGAGTCAGTGTAGATATTGCAGAAATTACAGGGAACGCTGCTCGGGCAATACAGTGAAATTAATAAGTAAGATACAATCGATAGGACACATTGTTCGGAAGGAACTGGCTTGCTGAGCTAAATGGCGCTTTCTCACTTTGTTCCGTTACAGGAAATTATGGATTTAGAAAGAGGGCAGCGAGGGCAGACTCCAGGGACCAATTTCTTTGTCGAAAAACAGACATATTAAAGAAGGACGGTTTTCGTCGGGGGAAACGGGTTGGGAACTGGGAGCCAAACTGCAAATTGAAGGATATTCCAGTTTTGCTCGATTGTGTTGAAAGTGGAAAATCCGTGGCTTAGCAATGTTAGCACAAAGCTGTGGACGTCTTGTAGCTCAGTGGTTACGGCACTCACTCTCCTCACTACAAACAAGCGTTCGAATCCAGCCAGGTCAGGGCGAAACCTTGGGCACGTTTCCTTACTCCACACACACACACACACGCACGCGTGCCTAATAATAATCCATCCAAAACCCCACTCTTTACCCGCCCCCCACCCCCCCCACCCACCCACAATAATAAAAGTTGATCATTTCAATCCACGACTGTTGTGGGCAATTGGCTGCCGCGTTTCGCCCATAAAATATACAGTTAAATCACTTTACAGTATATTCTGTGAAGCGCTTTGAGACGTCGATAAGACATGAAAAGCTGCTATATCAAATGCAAGGATTATTGTTATTGGTAGTAGTAGTAGTAGTATTATTAATATAAAGCAAAGACTCTGTGACCCCGTCTTTGTCTCTGATCTGTTATGCCAACGTGACAACCCGATGAGTGTTTCGCGCTCCTCAATGAAGAGCCTTGAACACTCGGAAAAGAGCTGCGCTGAAGACCAGCCAGATTTAAATAACAGTCATTATTCACACCGTGCGCGTTTCCTGCAGCTCAAGCAGACTGCAATTGTGAGCGTGTGGCCAGGTAGCAATTACTGAACAGTAACAAAAGCTCAGGACTTTCACACTGCTCCACATCACCAGTCTGAAAATACGGGAAGCATTTTCCATTAAGAATAGAAATCATGTGTTGTAGACCATTTGACGTTATTGATTTTCAGCTCATTTGTTTGCTTCGCTGCCCTTCCTTACCCCCCCCCCCCCCACAACCCCCCACAACCCCAGACACCCCCACAACCCCCCAGTGACAACAGTTTTAACATTAACTGTATTTTTATTATGAAAAAAACACACGCAAGCCTCACTATACTTTTCTACATTGAAAATTGATGGAAAACGAGAAAGCCTGGATGGGAACTCGATTAGAATTCTAAAACAACAACAGCAAAATTATATTTGGATAATAACAATAAGTAATAATAATAATCCTTGCATTTGATACAGCGGCTTTTCACATCTTATCAACGTCTCAAAGCGCTTCATAGAATAGACTGTAAAGTGAATTGACTGTATATATTTGTGGGCGAAACGCGGCAGCCAATTGCGCACGGCAGCGTCCCCCACAAACAGGCGTGGATTGAAATGTGTGTGTGTGTGTGTGTGTGTGCATGTGCGTGTGTGTGTGTGTGTGTTTGTGTGTGTGTGTGTTGTAAGGAAACTTGCCCAAGGTTTTGCCCTGACCTGCCTGGATTCAAACACAGGTCTCACGTCTAACATCTTTGACGTCAGGAGGACGTCCCATTGCAATGGCCGTTATTCCGTTTTCGACTCTTTTAAGGCTATCTCAGAAAGGATGTTCATTCAACTCGGAAAGTCACTCACGGAATTGATTAACGGGCTAATCTGTAAGCAATCGACTTAAAACGCAGTTCTGGGGAGGCCTTTCGCTTACTGAGAGTTACTACTGTGACCCAACTGTGACTTTTAACATTGCATCAACACGTCTTGTCAGACACTACAGGAACTGATTATGAAAATAGCCTGAGTAATCCTTGTATTTGATATATGTAGTACCTCTCACGCTTCAAAGTCCCACCACTGGTTATAATGTGAAGTGGAGCTGCCTGTGTACTCTGCGAGCCAATTTATGTACAGCAATGTCCCACAAATAGCCACGGAGTGAGGGAGCTATTTTTATTGGCCTCGAGAAACTCCTTTCTCTTTGCAAAAAAGAGCGCTGATATTACAACAACAGCAACAGCAAACACTGCATTTGTGTAGCGCCTGTTCACGCCCGGAGGACGTCTGTCTCAAGGCGCTGAATTTGAATTAAATTGCCTTTCATAGAATCGTGGAATTTTACAGCACAAAAGGAGGCCATTATTCAAAGTGAATCCCACTCCCTGTCTCTCTCTCTCTCTCTCTCTCTCTTTCTCTCTCACTCTCACTCCGCATAACCCCCGCAAACCCGTCCGACTCCTACCCAGATCACCACCCGCCTCTCTTTAAAAAACTTATCCTCGATTCAACTCAAAATGCCCCATTACTGGACGAGAGGCCGTTTCCTCCCTGACATGCGCCAGTGTTGCTGGGCTGATCGTTGCCGGGCCGGGCTGTGCTAAACGAGCCCCATGTTTTCATTTCCCCCCCACCCCCCCCACCACCCCCACACCCCCCGGCGAGATCGTAAATCCAAATACAGATCAACTGTTCAATGGGATTTTAACACCGTTTGCACTCCACGTACC